>VDFB02133712.1:0-44376 GCA_007258455.2 Sequoia sempervirens | reverse complement strand
TCGAGGCCATTGAAGACGACAACTCGGTGCCTTTGAAGAATCTCAACACCATTTTGGCAATCACTAGGGTCGTCCATCCCATCGAAGATCCAAAATAATGCCAGCAAAGGCGTCGGGAGCATTTGGCATTTACATAGGGGTGGCGTGGAATTTTGAAGGCCTTTTATGCATCCTGGACGCGAAGGGAAGACTCTAGCGACCTTCACATTTAGATTGTCTCATCATTATCTTAGCTCCACATTGTGTTGCCGGTTGTTTGAAGGTTCCGCACTCATTGTCCCATGGCTTAGCATATTTCCATTGTCTACCAGAGTGCTTTGTCATGAAACTCTTCCCGGATACCATATCAATTTCTTATGTTCAAGGTCGAGCTTGTGCGCTGGGTATTCCAGTGCATTTGCGTTTGAGCCAACTGCGGGTGAGAGTAATCATTCTTGGTCATCAACAGGACACGACCGCGACTCATAGAATACCCGACATTATCTGGAGGTACTTTTGTCTGTTCATTACCACGAATTATAACATTCCTATATGTGATTGTGTTCAGACATAACTCCTGCAACCTCCATCCTTGCTGTCGTAATTGTTGTGGTTGTGCCAGTGATCCTAATCTATGATCCAGTGAATCCGGTGCTTATATACTTTGCAGCCTGGAGTAGTGTAACTTTTGTGTAAGACCATTTTTCTGAGTGCACGACTTATGTGATCTTGATCTGTATTTAGTTTGATTCGACATATTACAATAATATTCTATCTCTATTATCATCTCCTGTTGTTGTTTGCAAGTTGTGATTGGTATAATTGGTGTATTCGGTATTTGGCATATTTCAGTAATTGGTAAAATTTGGTACAATTAGCATTGGGTATCTTACACCGACAATAAATTTTTCGCACTCAGCCATATTATTTGACTTGCTACCAAGAAAAAGAGAGCCCCCTTTAACAAAACAACCATTAGAATCCTTTAACACAACACTAGCTCTAGCTAAGCCAAGGTTGCCTTTGGAGGCACAGCCAAAATTGAGCTTAAGATGACCTACAAGAGACTTCAACCAAGCCCCAAATATCCTAACATCCTTATTTGTGATTACCATTAATGGGGTATTGTTTATTTGTATTAGAGTGCATTCAGATAGGCAAATTTACCACGATGCAAGATGTGGGTATAGGAACGAATACAAATATATATACAATAGTTTCTTGGAGATCCTATAATACACAATGTTATGTGTAAGCTCTCAAATATATATATGGCACATTGTTGTGTGTATAGTCTTTGCATGTATATACTTCCATGCTTCTCCACTAGACATCTTCATGGGTCTATTGCCCCTTACTATTTCTTTCAAGCCTTAAGCTTGAACATGACATCGGTGGCAAATAAGTTGACCTATATTGAGCTTCAGTGGTAGGGTCCCAATAGCAGAAACTTCTATGCCACCTATGTCAAGCAGTATATATACATTACACAATGCCTTGTGTACATTCTTTGCATATATATATGTATATACATAATACATATACATACAAACATGCACACACACACACACACACACACACATACATACATACATACATACATCCATGCATGCATGCATGCATACATACACAGACATAGACACAAACATACACACATACACACATATAGACACACAAACACATGTTTGCTACCTTTTTAGTAGCCATTAGGTGCTTAGGGAATTTTCCAAGCTGAATTTATTAACCAGCCTTTCCATCTCAAGAATGTTTTCGTGGTCATTTTCTATCTTCACAACTTAGGTCCTTAGGTGGTTTAGGTTTAGGTTGGAAGGCATATCTATATTTAGCCCTTTGCTTGAGAGTGAGTTTCCTTGGTTTTCCTTGTATCACCGGGTTGTTGGTATTTTGAGACCAATTTTTTCTTTTGTTTGTCGACATCTCCATATATTAATGCTCCCTTCAATATTCTTCAAATACCTATATTCTCCTTCTTTCCTTGAGGGGGAGATTAATGGAGCTGTTAAAGGGAGCATATTATATTGACAATTTAAAGGTAACCTTGATATCCTCTCTACAAACTTTTAGCCACAAGATGGCTTTTTATGTTGAGTGCCTATTGCAAATTGTCAACAACAACATTATCCACCCTCATTTTAGTGATATTAATTAGCACAAGAGCATAATAGTATCAATATTCATAACTGATCCACAAGAATTCAATAGTAGAATAAATGTACAAACATGAGTAGTATATAGAAAATCCACACAATATGAGTGAAATCATAGCAGCACAAATATTTTGGGGAAAAAATTGGCAAACCAAAAGTATAAGATTTTTTGAAAAATTTGGATTTCTAAAAACAAGTAAAAAATTGTAGGAAAAGAGATAAAAACCACTTGTTTTTGAAATTTAAAGGCATTTCCATAGTATAGAGATATAGAGAGCAAGTAAAATAGAGTTTAACCCATGAATAGTAGAAAATAGTTCATATCTCTGAGTTGCATTGCACAAAACATACTTCATAGTGCATAAATAATAACTAGATGTGGACAGTTGACAAAACTTTAATTACATTATAGTTTGTACAAAGTCAACCTATAAACTAATTACAAAGTTCCAAAAAATCAAATATAGCTAGTGACTCTTGCTACTACAAATAGAGTATGCTAGAGGGTTACAGGTCCAGATGATGAAGCTCTTGGGTCAAAGCCTCTCTTAAGTTGTTCAATCTCATGAATATCCAAGTTGGCTCCTCATTAGGATTTCAAAATCCTCAAGCTCAAGAAAGTCATCATCATCAACAATCCACTCAGACTCTGGATCAATCTCATCAAGGTCAATTGGCTTGTCATCCTCAATAGTACCTGACTTTGCCCATGTAGAAATTATTCTTGGCTTTACAAGTTTAAAAAGTATAAATACAATTACAACTATGCTTGCAAGTATATTAAAAGTCTAACCTTGAGCTTTCTTTAGCTTCAAGTGAAGGTTGTGGTGAGCAAACACCAAGTCATTCATTTGTTGTTGTGTTGGACAGTTGTGTTTCTTGGAACGTATGTGTTAAAAAACACTCCAAGTACACTCACAAGCAAATTCACAAGCAAATGAACTGTATGGCTAGTTCAAAATGCGCCTTACCATCCATCTAAGATTTTTGGTTTTGTGACCAAAAAAATCCCACCATTGTGCAGAAAAACACATTATTTGGAGATGATATCATGTAAGAATATCTTAAATATTAACACATTTAATGTACATGTCCACAAAAAGAGAGTCTACCTAGTTTGAAGGTTTTTCTGCGTTCCACAACAACCTTAGATGAGAGAAAACCCCTTGCTTGCTTGTACATTGGCAACTCTGCCATAGCTGCATGCAATGTTTTTGAGGAAGGAAACATTTTCTCCATGCATATGAACAAGCCGTGTATGAAGGGTTATAGAACATTGGATTGAGATAGTATCCCACAACATGGAGAGGAGAGTGCATTTGTCGATCCCATCTTCTATCAATTATTTCCCATAATGGCATACACTTGTCCTTGTTATTTTCCATCCTACCCCTCATCACCTCCTTGGTCCTATCTATGGCCTCATACAAATAACCCATGGGGGATTTGTCCACATCCACTAGTCTCAAGACTTTTTACTAGAGGCTTTGAAAATTCTACAACTTGTTCAGCCGCATCCCAAAAACTAGTAGAATAAATGTACTCTGCCACTGTTGTACCATCTTCTTGATTTTTGGAGCTAGACTCTATCCACTCCACTCGTTTGAAACAAACATTCGTTTCAAATTCACTTTTTGTTGGCAAAGAGTTTGTAGTGCAAGGAAGTGTGTTGCAAATCATGTCACACTTGGTCAAACTAGCTCCTTGCCCTCTGTGAAAGAGCGCATCATACACAGAGCCCTCGTGTGATTATAGATAAATTTGGTAATTGTGCGAGCCTTTTGCAATACCTCTTTAACCCATTCAAGTTTTCCAATATCTTGTAGAGTTAGATCAAGGCAATGTGCTACACATGGGGTAAAAAATATAGAGGGGCATTTGTGCATCAAAAGTCTCCCAATAACAACACAAGCAACACACATTGTCTGTAATAAATTGAACCACATTTTTTGGCCCTATATCTTTGACCACCAAGTCAAACATCTCAAACAATGCAGTTGCATATTTGATTGTATTTGATGCATCCACAAATTTTAAAAAATTATTGTGCCAATATCACGAGGTGAGGAAGTTGATGAGGTTCAGTTTCTTCTATCTGTCCATCCATTTGACATTATGATGCAACCAATCTTTACCCACTCTAGTTGATGTTCATTAACAACATTCTTAACATCTTGTATTGCATCATTGAGGATACCAACCCTCAATGTCTCGTAAGACGGGGCTTTGAACCCAGGACTTGCAGCTGCAATAAAATCCACTATACCTTGTCAGTATGGAGACTTGGCAACATGGAATGACAAGCTAGAGTAGTACCAAAATTTGCAATCACCTTCTTTCCTTGTTCATGGACATTCTTCTTCCATCTTGTACTCTCCAAAGTGGTTTGTGATCTTGGTGTAGTACGAGGTGTGAAGAAATAATTAATGTTTCCTCCACCTGTGTTTGGCCCACATGCTGCAGAAGAAGGTGTTGACCCAGATTCCTTGAAATACTGTTGTGCATCACCTTCCTTATCCAAAATATTGCTCTTAGCATTTTTCTATCCTAGTTCTTGCCTTTTTTGCCTTAAGCTCAAAAATCATTAGAAGAGCTTGTTTTGCTTGAAATGTGACATTTGCAGGGCATTCTGTGCAACCAGTGCTGTCATGTCCTACCTCCTTCACCAAATGCCATTTGAAATGATAAATGCCACCATTGATATTGTTCAAATACTAGTTGCATTTAACCTTAGTTGTACCTTAGATTGATGTGCAATGTGTCCACACAAAGACTTTTTGATGTGGCATTATGCTCAAATTTGCAAAAGCATTTTAATTCATCCTTTCATGATCTCATCCAAAAAAAATATAGTCTGGTTTGACATCAAAGGCTAGAAGAAAGTTTGAAGGCATGAATAATTTTTTAGGGAAAAATTGCAAATTTCATTTTAATTCACTTCAACATGGCATTTTGTTGCTGTGAGACAACCTATGTAGTCAATTGTAACTAATTCAGAGCATATAGATAATCACATTAGACACACATAAACATTGATAATTAACAATTATTTTGTTAATGTTGGTAACTGACAAACAACATGGTTTCTATTAACTAGTATAATTAACAATATAATTGTATAACTGTTGACAAGTCATTTGGTAGTTTTTGGATTTTAGAATTTCCAAAGTTTATTTTGATTTGTCATCGTTTGAAGTAGCTCTGCTCTTGTTTTGTACTTACAATTGTGATCTATATGTGTAAGACATAAATATATATCTATATTTCAGATCTAAATCTGCTCCTTTCATTCTAAGTTACCGAATCGTCAAAATATTACCCCGATTCCAGGTATGGGTTGTACCTGAATTGAATACTAATTGGAATCGCTTGAGAATCGGTTAGGGTTCGGATTTTTTCAGGTGGCAATTTTCACTCGAACCAAGTCACCATTTTAGTAGACACGAGACCCTTATTACTGATGTCTTGAAGCGACCGGGCGAGGGGGCCTTCCAGCTCCCGTTTCTGGCGAAGACCAATACTGTCTACGAGGAGAATAACTTGTACCCGTTCACACATTTGTCTTTCGATGACAATCTCTTCATCTTCGCCAACAAGGATTCCATACTCCTCGACTACAACAAAAACTAGGATAGCTCGAGTGCCTTATTCCTCGATTTCATCTTGTCGTTTCTCCATGTTTTGAGGCAAAGGAGCTCTAGAGACCACTTTGTTTGGCCAATGCTCGATCTTGCTTCCACTTCCCTCAGCAAAAGACTTAGAGCTACCCCTACATTAGAACAGGCAAGCATGGGAAATGATGACAATTTCTTTTTTATCGCCTGGTTCGGATGTGAAATGGGTTTTTGGCTGATTCCCTCTCTTGTTGAGAGCAAGGTGAACTCTTGGGTTCCTAATTTTGTTTTTCTATATTCTAATTTAGTATACATTTAATATATAATTTAAAATAACTTATTAATTAATATTATAAAATAGTTTAAAAATTTAAATTATTATATAATATATATTATATTAGTATATCATCCCATGAATAATTATATAAATAAAAAATAAAAAATAATGTTAAATTTAAAATTTAAAATAATATTAAATTGAAAAATTATAATTAAAACTTGTATGTTTATATACCATTATTAAATATAAATATATACACCATTATAATTAAAACTTGTATGTTTATACACCATTATTAAATATAAATATATTTATTTTTTAATTTATATGTATATATTTAATTTTTAATAATATAATGTATATATATATATATATATATATTGTATGGACGTACCCAAACGTACCCAACCCCTTCCAAAAAATTTGCTGTACCGACATACCATATCCACGATTCTGATTCCAATTCCAATTCCGATTTGGCAACTTAGGAAAATACCATTATTTTAAAAATATGGTACAACGATCCCTGGAGTTTATATTTTCGGCTCAATCAATAAAACTTCAATGCATGTACATACCTTAAGCCTTATTACCTTGTTAAGATTTGATAAGAAAATTTTTTGCAATTTTTTTTTTGTTTGTAAATTTTAATGTTAAAAATAGAAAATTACAAGTCTATTAGTTTATTTCTTTAGGTGTTTTAGCTTTCGTCAGCCACATATCAACACCTTAGGAAAATCCAGCGTTACTTATGATATATGTGAGAAACCTCTATAAAGAGTTTCCCAATTTTCAAAAGATGCTTTTTGGTGGTGTATAAAGATGTAAAGAAACTTCATATGTAAGTCTCCTAGTGTCTAGAGATGCTCCACTGTAAGTCTCTAAGATGAAGATGTGTGTCTAGTACAAGAAATGAGTATTAAAAGTTAGGTTATGGGTGTCCTTACAACTATGCGTATTACATATTGCCTTTCAAATATATGTTGTACGATAAAATGTAATCCATCATCCTTACAACTATGTGTATTATATGGCTCTAGGAAAATTCATCACCAACAATTCATCGACGGAAAATTCACCACCATGGAAAATTCACCGACAGAAAATTCGCCGCCAAGTAAAATTCACTGCTAGCAATTCACCGGAAAATTAACTGCATTAATATTTTTTAATATATATTTTGAAAATTTTGATTTTATTAAAAATATTAATGCGGTTAATTTTCCGCCGCAGTAAATTGCTGGCGGTGAATTTTCCATGGCGATGAATTGCTGGCGGTGAATTTGCCGTATGCTGTATTATATATTGCCTTTTAGATATATGTTGTACGATAAAATGTAATCCATCATCCGCTCAGCAATTGAAATATTATTTATGTGTACACTTATGGATATCACATTAGCTATGTAATGCATCCATTAGACAAGTTGGGATTTCTGTATCAGTGTCTTGTGGTTGAAATTTGCTTATATTGAATTAATTGTTTTCACAAAGATTAGTCTAAGAATTTAATGATCAATATTTTTTGAGACTTGTGCCTTCTTGTTATTTTCCACACTTGACAAACCAACATAATGTTATAGGAAAGAAGGTATGATGATATACCTTAAGTAATCTAAATATTTCTGTGGCTGTGCTTTCAGGTATATTGATGCCTGTCAGAGTCACGGGTCTTCTCCAAACAACTTGATTTTGTCAGCATTTGCCAAGGTTGTTTCTACTTCAGAAGATCTGTATGATTTTTCTGTTATGTATTTGTTCATATGGGCAGTGCGGCCAATTTTCTAGATAAACTCAATGGTTACAACTTTGGTAAACAATTGAAAATATTTAGATGTTAGAACATATGAATTCAGCCACATATTTTTCCAGATATATTATCATGGATTATTTGTATTGCTTAGATCATTGCAATTGAATTTTATCAATATGCATTCCTAAAGGTACACCACCTCATACAAAACACTCTATATTTTCTCTTTCTGGTAACTTTTGTTCTACCTCAGAGGAAAGGATAAATACTGAATTAACAATTCAATGACCTGAAATTTATCAAGTCCATAATGTCTCTGGGACTATGAAGTAGAAAAAATAAATAAATGAACAGTTAAAAGAACCGAAAGTTATCAAGTCCATAATGCCCCTGGCTCTTATCGGATGTACATAAACTATTCTGCATTGATTGACGCTATCAGAAATATCCTAACATGTTTTCTTCAGTTAACTTTGTAATTTACTCATTTCGTAACTTTTTCAATTAATTTCAAAATGCTGATATGCACCATAATTTTATGCATCCCAGTATACTAACTTTAACATACGGGAGTTTTCTTGCACTGAAGGGCATGGATGCTTATTATGATACTAGAAAATTACTTTTTCTAATGACTAAGTTGTTAGTAGTGGCAAATAACTTTCAATTCTGAATCATGGAATATTTAAGCCATGAAAGAATAATGCGAGGAAAGAAATCAATAAGTATACTATGAAGTGGATCACCCAATGTTGGAAGTCACTGTACTCTACTCTGTTTTTCTTCTGTATGTGCTGTTAGCAAATGCCAAATTCAATACAACTTTACTTTGCTTGGCCCAAAAAGAGGATAGATAGGGAGATAAATAGTCCACATATAACTTCTTGAGTTGTGCATTTAATGAAGTTTTTATTGCATGAGTTAATTTGCAGTTATTTTCATGAATGATAAGTTGAATGGGTTGCACACGTGGTGTATGTTGCTACATTAGTGGGATTGTTTGTTTCTGGGGTGTACCTGTACTGGATGGATTTGGGTATGGGTCCCATCTGGGCATGCCCAAGGTTTGTACCTGGGATTGTGGGTTTGTCCCTAGATGTACCTGGGATGAATCCACAGTTTTGGAGATGAACCTAGGGTGAACCCGGGTGAATGTGGGGAAATAAATCAATTTTCTTTTAAGAAAAGGTTTTGAGGACAAAAAGTCATTATTAAAATCTTCGTTAAGCATTGTGTTTCTATAGATGCAGTCAGCAGGTTATTCTGCAAGTCTAAGATTCATGGCATGTGTGGAGGTAGACAATTGAGATTGCACTTTGATATTTCTGGGCTGGTGATAGAGGTACATGCTTTGGGATTCTGGGCACATCCCATTTTCATCATTTATATACCAGCATCCATTACTGATTCAGAAATTCACAAACATTTATGAGAAAAAAATGAAAAAGAAACTAATGATATTCCACTTCAACTGTGCAGCCTTCACCTTGGGCACAGTAAATATAAAAGTAAAGATATATCAATGTTTATATTTATATATTTTATATTTATATCTTAGTTGATAGTAGCATTACATTCAATTTTACACACATTGACATAGCAAACTGAAAATGTAAATGGAATTCAATTACATGGGTTTTAAACCTAAGTTACCAGGTTTAGCAGTAATGGGGATGGTTTAGCTGGTAAAGGCTTCAACAGGAATTTATCAGCTAAAAAATCCTTCTCAGCTTTATAGGCACTGCATGTCCTTGTTAGCTCAGCACCCCCTCCTCCTCACTCTTCCTAAGAGAGTTCATTCATCTTAAGAGCTCATCCGCTTACTAACTTAGTTCAAGAATAAATCATGACTTCCACAGAGCTTAATTTTCCAACAAACAAACTAGTCAGATCATCTACATGATCCCTCATTGTCCCCTTGCATTTATTCTTCACAGTGAATACTACGAATATCTGAGCATCATTGTGAGGAACAAAGGCTACCAAAATTTCCTTTAAGGCCCTTTGACTCTCTTTAGAATATTGATCATTGACATGAACAAAGATGCAGTCTTTGTTTTTATCTTGCAATATATTCTGTGTTTTTTTTAAAAAAAGTTTATAAATATCCATCTACCGCTGGTGTGGATGATATCCTTATTGTAATAGATATTACATAGAATCCTTATGAATTCCCATTACAATTTATATTAGAGCTTGTTACATTCTTTTAAGCCATGTGGCTATACACATTTTTTGTTCTGGCATGTGACCATTTACTGTTTTTAGCTAATGACCATCTTTTCCTCGCTGTATTATACAACCAAGTGTTCTAGTGTAACACCTCTGTCTAGCTAAATTTGAGGAGGTACTTATTCTTTAGGTAGGTGATTTAGAGGAGCTTGCAAGATGTGAGGCTCGATTGCTTTGAAATAAGTAATGCCTTGTCTTTGGGCCATCTAGAAAACTCTACGTTATTGGCTTCTTGGGAACCCCATTGTATTCAAACCAGGTCTTCTTCCCCTTGAGGTTTGGATATGTACTGGGTTCTCCAAAATCGCTAACCTCCTTGGAAATGTTTGAGAAACTTCGACGGGGTCTCAAGGATGTTTCAGAGGTTTTTTGGGACTCAGTGATTATGGACATTTTCATAATGAACTCATGGAAGATTGCTGAAACTTTGGAAAGAAAAAGAAGAAAAATCAAACAAAAGAACAAAAATTAAACAGAAAATAAGGAACTTAACTTAAATGATTCTACAAATTTCTAACCCTCCAACTCCCATGTGATCCAGTCACCTCTAAACCTTTATTATTTTTTGTTTAAATTAATGCAGATTATGCACATATCATTGATATTGCGGTTCATTTTTTTTATATTTTAAAAATATTTATGTACAGACATCCACAACAAACTGAATCCAAGTTCCAAAAAAAAATCAGCTATTCATGTTGTTAGATGCGATGACAATGAGCCAAGGTTTGTGAAGCCAAGGACTTGAAAAGTTGTTTAGTCTCTCATCAAAATGGATTGTGTTTTATACAAAGTTACTGGTTTGGGTTGGGTTCGTTTTAGGTTTGTCCATACAAAAGCATATAAAAATAAAAAATATATACATATTTACAACAGTAATTAAGTTCAAAATACCACACATGGCATCATATATTGTATAGTAAACAAAAACACCATGAAAATAAAAAATATTAGAGTGTCAACTAGTCAAACTCGAATGTCATGATATATATTATATATTAAAATTAACTACATTGCTGTATTTCTCCTTGCAGGTAAGCATCAGGGAAGATTGGCCAATTAGATGACGATATTATATATGAAGACTTGTAGGCAAACTTGGAAACTTGGACTTGGAGAGTACATGGCAAATCAAATGAATTGAATGGGAGTTTGGGGGCAATACCCCCAATGGGGTCGAGGGACAACGTCCCTTGTGGGGGTTTGGGGGCAACACCCCTAGCGGGGTCGAGGGGCAGTGCCCCTTGCAAGTGTTTGAGGGCAGCGCCTCTTGTGGGAGTTTGGAGGCAACCCTCATGGCGCACTCCTTGTCGTGATATAGGGCGAGGTTGTCCAATTGGATGACGATATTATAGATGAACACTTGTAGGCAAACTTGGAAACTTGGACTTGGAGAGTACATGTCAAATCAAATGAATTGAATGGGAGTTTGGGGGCAATACCCCTAATGGGGTCGAGGGACAACATCCCTTGTGGGGATTTGGGGGCAACGCCCCTAGCGGGGTCAGGGGGGCAGTGCCCCTTGCAAGGGTTTGAGGGCAGCGCCCCTTGTGAGAGTTTGGGGGCAATGCCTCCATTGAGGTCTGGAGGCAACACCCGTGGCACACTCCCTGTCGTGATATAGGGTGAGGTCAAGGGGCAGAGCCCTCGCCACCAAGCCCAAATTAAGACCTCCAAAACCACACAAACTTTCATGGTGTACATTTTTGCATTCACAATAAGGCCCAAATTAAGACCTTCAAAGCCACACAAATCTTCATGGCGGACATCATTTTAGGATTAGGGGCAAATTGGACTTCTTAAAGTTAACAAAAAATAAAAATTAAAAAAAGTAAAAAAAATGTTGAAAATGTCCAAAGACGCCTCGAGTCTCTCCAGGTTCAGCAGGGCCGAACCCACAGTTTGTGGGCTGGACCCTGTCTGAATCCATAGGGGATCAGACCCGGACCCCGAACCCGAGTTGGATTGGAGCAGGACTCGGGCCCCCCCTGTGCGAACCAGTAACATAGGTTTTATAGAATATGCTCATGATTCTTGTGTAGGAGTTGCCAATCAAGAATATTGTGTGTTCTTTGGTCTTTTGCATTGGTGGCCTCTTATCATCCAATTCTTAAAGTCTAAGAGATGATCAATTCTAATCCTCAATATGCTTTCATTTGTTTAAGGGCAAGTGAGGGCATCATGAGGTCTACAATCATTGTAAGGATGAATAGGCCTTGGCCATGGATGTGTTATTACACACACATGCCCTTTGAGTTGTGGGTTGCCTTATCTTGATGTGAGAGAGTGAAATTGAATAACTTGATTTTTGAAAACATCACTTTATAATTGCATTGCAAGCCCTTGGACAATCCCTCAATATGTTCACCAGAAACTATTATCATTCGAAATTTGTACCTATGCAAATTCATTTGTTGGACATGATCTCAGTGTGGTAGTCAAGAAGATTCTTTGTCTCAAATTTGATGGGTGGCTGCCTTTATTTTGTAGCAATAAAAAAAAAACTAAAATGAAAGAAAATGAAATATTACAACAATATATGATATTTGTATTTGTATAATCAGCTATAGGAGTGAAATGTAATGTCCCCCGCTTTTAGCACTTCACTTTTTAGTGATTGGTAGCCTATTCCCAGTGTGCTGTCGGCTGGTCAGTGGCAGAATTAGGGTTTCCGGCTGTTTGATGGGTTCTCTTGATGATTCAGGGTTTTGCTTGTTGGAGTTTGGTTGTTTGGATTCTGGATTCCTTCTGGGTTTTCAGAGAGCTTTGCAGAGGTACGACTTGCAACTGCGTCGGACAACCTTTCCGAACTTACTATTTTTAGTAAGTTATGTGGCTACATCTCGGAGTTTGGGATTTTGGAGTGCGGATTTTCTGGGTTTCGAGAAGCCAAAGGTGTCGCATGCGTTTGATCCGAAGCGACTTTCCGAATTTACTATTTTTAGTAAATTCTATTTTTGGCAGTGGTCCAGCCAGCACCAGCTCAGTCAACTTTCCTCTTCTGGCAGTTCATTGGGTAATTCTGAATTTTGGCGTAAGGGGTTCATTTTGGAGGAATAAGTATTTTAAAGACAATAATGTTTTATTTTATAAAATAACCCCTTGTCCTAGTATTATGACTTTAAGTTGTTTTAAAGAAGGGGACCTTGAGGGGTATTGTCTCATGAAGGAAATATTTTATATTTCTAAAGTCAAAAAATATTACTTGGAGAAAAGGACGCCTTTTATGAAGGAAAATATTTTAAAATAAAGAAATATTAACTTCATGAAAGGGGGCGCCCAAATTGGAGGGAAAAGAAGACAGTTACAAAATTGAAAATTAGGGTTTCTTTCTAGAAGCTTCCGGAGGGTCCTCTCAAAATTATAAAAGGGAGCTTTGGGTCTTCATTTGGACATCTTATGACTTCTATATTGTTATGCTGCCGAAATGGTAACAGGATTGCTTCGAGGAATGAATGCCTCCTAGCCTTGGCTCGACTTCGTGCTTGAGAGATAGCACCTAGTGGAGAGGTTTGCTTGTTTGAGTGACATTTTGTAGTGAGGTTTGCATTTGTAGTTTGGGTTTACTTATGTAGTTCAGTTTATTGCATTTTATGTCATTTTCTGGAGTTGCTGATAACAGGGCTGAATCTATAGTTTCACTCATAAATCAAAAAATACAAAAAGAGTTGTTCTGGGTATTGTCTCATTGGTTTTCTCTGTTGGAAGTGACCCTTCATGAATATTTGCAGATTTTAATACGAAGTTTATGATTTTATAAAGCAAATTCGTCATTCCTTGTAGGGCGCCCTTTCTGGAGTGCTTTGGGATCCGTGCCATTAATTAATAGCCACTTTTAGCTGTCCTTTCTCATAACTAAACTAGGCGCCATCATTTTAAGAGTATTTTGCATCAGTTTTCATGTAATTTGAGTGAGAAATGAGTGAGTTGTGAGCTTTTCATTGAGTTTATGTATTGCTGGTTCTGTAATTCATGTTGCTGGTCTGTCAGATCAGACTTGAGAAAATTGCATATTAGCGAAGGACGGGTGTTAGGAATTCATTATTGACCTAGTGGATGACATCTTTACTATTGCAGCAACTTGTAGAGCTTAAATCCTTGATCTTGCAGGCATTCTACTTCTCATTGTAAGCTGAACAGTAGTACTGTCAGCATTTCTCTCAGTTTTGCTTATCATGTTTGTAATTGCCCACTGAATAAGTGGAAGAGGCTGGCTTGCCGCCTATTTACTTTGATTTGCATTGTAATATCGTACATCTCCGCCCTATGGTAGCTCCATTCCCACTCCGGGTTTGAAAGCACATTCTGGGTGTTGAGTTTATTTCGAAGTTGCATTTGTATTTCTTTAAATCTCCACCATATGGTCGCCTCATTCCATTCTGGTTTGGGTAGCACATACTTGGTGTTGAGTTACTTTCAGTTGCAGTTCTGATTTATTGTACTGACGATCCTCTTGCCATATGACAGCCTCTCTCTTGTTGAGATTGAGTGCGCATTCTTGGCAATGAGTTATATTGTAACTGCTGGTTTGATTTATCTAACCCTAATGGGTGCCTTCTGTATGTTGTTGTAATTGCATTCAAAAATCGGAAAAAATTTGGTCCGGTTCATTACAGTGGTATCAGAGCCAAGATCCTGCCATCCTGTGCCCATCAAGGTTCAGTTGACAGTTGAATGACAGAGAAATCAGTTCTACACCAGAGGCCAGAACAAAGTTCAGTTTAGCTCTCAGAAGTTTTGAAGATGTTGCGTTTCCTGAAGTCCAGGAATCATGAGAAGTCGGATTTGATTGAGGTGTCTAAAGAATGCCAGTTCAAGAGGAAATGTGAACATGAGGCTGCCAAACTCCATAAAGATTATCAGAGCATGACAGAGGAGTTTAAGAACGATGTTTCATTTGATACCTTTTTGGATTGTGTGGTGATTTATTATCCTAGAAAGTTGGCTATGGTCAAATACATCAAGAAAATGATTAAAGAGGAAGCAAAACTTGCCATGGTTGCAGGTGCAAGGAAGGAAGAAGAAGTGCCTGTTTGTGGATTGCAGCCCACAAATGAACAAGTCGAAGAGAAAAATCAGTCAACTAATATTGAAGATGGCACAAGCATGGTGCACATGTCACCTCAAAATGATCGTAAGTTTGATAAAGAAACCTTGACAGTTAAGGAGTGTGTGGGAGAGCCCCATAATTATTCCCTAGACTTGCATGTGATAGCAAGTGATGAAGATCAGTTCGGTGAAAGGAACATAGCAGCAATCTTGAATCCTAATTTGGATTCAGCCCATGGAGGTGTTGAGAGAAATGTCTTCACAGAAGATTTTAGTAGTACTGTTGTGTTTGATGAGTTCGTTGAAGTAGTGCAAGATGGAGAAAATACTAGTGAAGACATAGAACCAGCTTATGACCAATACTATAGTAATGATGTTGGTGATGAGTCTAAGGAGTTCATGCAAGATCATACTGAAGATTTGATGAGGAAGGATTTTCCTCTTGTTGCTGTCTTAACTTCCCAAGAAGTCTCACATGAAAAAATCAGCGACATACTCTCTCATGAGGGTTCCATAGAAGATAATGAAGATGAAGTTTTTCAAACGACAAACATTGAAGATTCTTCACTTCATTTCGGTGGTGACATTGTTGGTCTTGGGTTTGATCAGCAAACTGAGCCATTGGAGAGAAATGTTTTTGATGATTTCAGCTTAAGTGAATTGGGACTTGACTTATTCAAAGAGTCATCACTACAAGGGGAGCATGATAAGTTTTTTCCAGTTGATCATCTTAATCAGCCCACTAGCATTTGGGATCCGGGTGTGTTGGCATCAAGTTATGTCAAAGAACCTGTGTGGGATAAGTTTCCCTTTGATCCTGATGAAGAACAAGAACTAGGTTGCACGGTAAACTATGAGGTGGCCCTTGGAGGAGAAGTTGTCGTTGAAGAAGAAGATTGTTCCACAAAATTCCATAATGATCTATTTGGAGTGGTTGCAGCCACTAAAGAGGAATCTGTGGTTACAAAAACTATCCGAACAGCGGACAAATATGATTCCTTGAGCAGGTTGGATGCTGGTCTAATATTTGATCAAGGAGGCAGTGATGAAGAAGAAAAGCTAGAAGACCATATGGCTCTTGAAGATGGAGAGTTTGAAAGTGTTACTAAACACAAATCTGATTTATCCATGCACGAAGCTGATTGCAAGCAATGGGTTGAAGAATTTGTGGAGTATGATGCTTTTTATGACAATGAGCATTCTCCGCTAGTTGGTGGTGAAGTACAAGAATGTTGGAGCAGCAAAGAGGGCAGCAAAGGCAAGGAACGAAGTTCTGATTTTCAGTTGCAGCCTATCAGCAGTTCACCGTCTTTGCATGTTCATGAGTGGGAAGATCAATGCAAGGTATCTTTTGGAAAAGAAGTGCAAGCGCTATCCCTATTTGATCGCACACACAATTTGGTTGATGATCTCTATTGGAAGGCTCAGTCTGAAGAGAGACGAAGTGGAGTTAAGGATGAAGTTGCTCTTCCTAACTTGCAACTTATCAGAGGCTCTTTGGAGACATTGAAATCAGCATACATACACTTGATTGAAGATCGAGATTATGCCTTCGAAATTGCGAAGAAGACCGTTGGTACTTTCCAAGAAAAGGAGAGAAAGGCTGATGAGCTTACTCTTGAGCTTGAATCAACAAAGGACATGTTGAAAGAAACTCAGTTGGCTCTAATGGAGGTTGAAGACCAATTTGTTGACTTCAAACTTTCCAAGGAGCAAGAGGGTGCACAAAGAGCTGAAGAAATCAAGCAAGTGATTGGAGAGCTTGATAGTCTTCAAGAGGAGTTTGATCTTGAAAGTGTCTCAAGAAAATCAGAAGTTGCATGTGCTGATTTGGAACAGCAAGATATAAGGAGTGATTTTCAAGTTTTTAACAATCCTCTCTTTGAAGTGGGTGTTGAGGAAACTTATGATAATCCTCTTTTTGTGATAGAAGATGAACCAGAACATGGTGTTCACACTCTTGTCAATCCATTCCGTGGGTTGAGTGATGCTAGTCTATTTTGGGAGTTGAATTTGAAGTCATCCTTTGTTTCATGCTCCAGTGTTGTTGAAGCTTTCATGGATTGGTTTCAGAGGTTAATCAGAGGGAATGCCTATTTTAGGAGTATGCACTTGGTTTTGACCAGCACTTGGGGTTGTGTTGAATTCTATTTTCAGTGTGTTGAAAATATTTTTCAGTTGGGTGTCCATGTTTGGGATTCTCAACATGGGTTGATGGAGCCTATTGCTTGTGGAAAGAAGAACTTTTGGAGGGATAAGGATCAAAATTCCAGATTTGTTGGTGATGTTCCCTTCTTTCCCAGTCACTTGATGGTTCCGTTTGTACATCAACAAATGGATTGGAGAGAAATTTTGAGTATGGGTTGGACTGATGAATGATCGGTTGCTCTTGGGAGTGACCTTCGGCTAATACAAGGGCAGATTTTGAGACACGTGCTTGCTGGTTGGAAGCATACCAGCCACTTTACTTGTGGAATTACTCTCGTTTGGAAGAGTTTTTCCTTCACTACTTGCCAAAGAGGTGGTAATTTTCAGTTGGAGATTGCTCTAATATGTTTTCCTGCCATTTTTGAGGGATTAACTTGCAACTCTATGCTCATCTCATACACTCACACTTGGGAATTTCTTTGGTGCTGCTGTTTTTTCTTGTGTGAAGCACTAAAATCAGATTGCTCTTCGCTGACTTTAGCCTTGAACAGCAGAGACTATTTGTTCCTTCACACCAGTTCTATTCTCGGGGTTCATCTTATGGAGGCTTGTGATGTTAACTTTGATAGTTCTCTCTCATTGTGGGTTCAGGACAGCGAACCACCACTTGTTTTGATTCATCATTCTGAGATTCATGAGGTTGGAACTATGAGAGTTTTATGTAGTCTTCATGGTGGTATCAATATAATTCAGTTGGTGCATAGTAGCTCCATGAGGAGACGTGAGTATGAGTTTGTTGAGCTCTTGCAAAGGATTGTTTTCCTCTTTGCAAGAAGATTCGAAGATGTCACATTTGCAGTCATGACTTCGTTTGTTACCATGAGGAGGTATGCTGAGGAGATTGATTTTGAGTTGAGTAGCCTATCTTTCTTCTTGCCTAGAATTGTGGTTGACAGTGGTATGATTGTTACTGTTGACTCTGGGCATCTTGTACGTGAGACGTTGCATGATTTTGATCTCAGTCCTTTAAGATCTTTCAATTTGAGTATCATGGATGGTAACACTTTGGAGTTACAAGGGAGGTTAGTGCAGCATTGGCATGATGATTTTACTGATGTGATCAGAGTAGTGCAGCAGTGGCATAGTGGGTCCTTCCTGAGATGGATTTGGGAACCTGGGATCATACTTGTTTTGGTATGGATCAATCTTAACTTTTCGGGAGTTATGATGGTATTGCTTGAGGACAAGCAATTTTGGGAAGGGCGGACTGTAATGTCCCCGTTTTTAGCACTTCACTTTTCAGTGATTGGTAGCCTATTCCCAGTGTGCTGTCGGCTGGTCAGTGGCAGAATTAGGGTTTCCGGCTGTTTGATGGGTTCTCTTGATGATTCAGGGTTTTGCTTGTTGGAGTTTGGTTGTTTGGATTCTGGATTCCTTCTGGGTTTTCAGAGAGCTTTGCAGAGGTACGACTTGCAACTGCGTCGGACAACCTTTCCGAACTTACTATTTTTAGTAAGTTATGACGGCTACATCTCGGAGTTTGGGATTTTGGAGTGCGGATTCTTTCTGGGTTTTCAGAAAGCTTCGCAAAGGTGTCGCATGCAGTTTGATCCGAGCGACTTTCCGAATTTACTATTTTTAGTAAATTCTATTTTTGGCAGTGGTCCAATCAGCACCAGCTCAGTCAACTTTCCTCTTCTGGCAGTTCATTGGGTAATTCTGAATTTTGGCTTAAGGGGTTCATTTTGGAGGAATAAGTATTTTAAAGACAATAATGTTTTATTTTATAAAATAACCCCTTGTCCTAGTATTATGACTTTAAGTTGTTTTAAAGAAGGGGACCTTGAGGGGTATTGTCTCATGAAGGAAATATTTTATATTTCTAAAGTCAAAAAATATTACTTGGAGAAAAGGACGCCTTTTATGAAGGAAAATATTTTAAAATAAAGAAATATTAACTTCATGAAAGGGGGCGCCCAAATTGGAGGGAAAAGAAGACAGTTACAAAATTGAAAATTAGGGTTTCTTTCTAGAAGCTTCCGGAGGGTCCTCTCAAAATTATAAAAGGGAGCTTTGGGTCTTCATTTGGACATCTTATGACTTCTATATTGTTATGCTGTCGAAATGGTAACAGGATTGCTTCGAGGAATGAATGCCTCCTAGCCTTGGCTCGACTTCGTGCTTGAGAGATAGCACCTAGTGGAGAGGTTTGCTTGTTTGAGTGACATTTTGTAGTGAGGTTTGCATTTGTAGTTTGGGTTTACTTATGTAGTTCAGTTTATTGCATTTTATGTCATTTTCTGAGTTGCTGATAACAGGGCTGAATCTATAGTTTCACTCATAAATCAAAAAATACAAAAAGAGTTGTTCTGGGTATTGTCTCATTGGTTTTCTCTGTTGGAAGTGACCCTTCATGAATATTTGCAGATTTTAATATGAAGTTTATGATTTTATAAAGCAAATTCGTCATTCCTTGTAGGGCGCCCTTTCTGGAGTGCTTTGGGATCCGTGCCATTAATTAATAGCCACTTTTAGCTGTCCTTTCTCATAACTAAACTAGGCGCCATCATTTTAAGAGTATTTTGCATCAGTTTTCATGTAATTTGAGTGAGAAATGAGTGAGTTGTGAGCTTTTCATTGAGTTTATGTATTGCTGGTTCTGTAATTCATGTTGCTGGTCTGTCAGATCAGACTTGAGAAAATTGCATATTAGCGAAGGACGGGTGTTAGGAATTCATTATTGACCTAGTGGATGACATCTTTACTATTGCAACAACTTGTAGAGCTTAAATCCTTGATCTTGCAGGCATTCTACTTCTCATTGTAAGCTGAACAGTAGTACTGTCAGCAATTCTCTCAGTTTTGCTTATCATGTTTGTAATTGCCCACTGAATAAGTGGAAGAGGCTGGCTTGCCGCCTATTTACTTTGATTTGCATTGTAATATCTTACATCTCCGCCCTATGGTAGCTCCATTCCCACTCCGGGTTTGAAAGCACATTCTGGGTGTTGAGTTTATTTCGAAGTTGCATTTGTATTTCTTTAAATCTCCACCATATGGTCGCCTCATTCCATTCTGGTTTGGGTAGCACATACTTGGTGTTGAGTTACTTTCAGTTGCAGTTCTGATTTATTGTACTGACGATCCTCTTGCCATATGACAGCCTCTCTCTTGTTGAGATTGAGTGCGCATTCTTGGCAATGAGTTATATTGTAACTGCTGGTTTGATTTATCTAACCCTAATGGGTGCCTTCTGTATGTTGTTGTAATTGCATTCAAAAATCGGAAAAAATTTGGTCCGGTTCTATTACATGAAAGTAGAATAACATTAAAATCTATTTGCTGCTCTGTCTAATAATCTAAGTACATGAATTAATAATGGAGATGACAATGCATACCAAATACATGTGTAAATTATATCTCTATTTGCTCATGAAATTAATACATAAGAAGACCAAAGATGGTCAGTCAAGGATCAGAGTCAATCTGACTAGATCATACTACTCTCCTTGATGTAACACAATGTATTTAAAGGACCTGACGGTTGCCAAGCAAAACACAACCGTTAACCAACCGATGCTTATAACTACCCACAACCGACAATCAATTAATACAAACAATTAATACATAGTCGGATAACCAATATTACTAAAGCATAGTAATAGACATTGTACACCAACTACAACATCCCCCCAAAAGAAAAAGTCGTCTTCCAGATGACAACTAAACATCAAGTAACATTAGGGAAGTCATGCCAAATTGATGATGATATTGTGGATAAGGACTGGTAACCCAACTTGGAAGTTTACTTTGCAAACTTGGACTTGGATTGTACTTGGCAATTCAAATTAGTGTGATGGGGGTCTGAGGGCAATGCACCTCATTTTCATGATTTTTAATGAGGATAAAACCAATGCTAACCGAGCCAAAAATTAGAGATTTCACATTGTTTAACCAATGTATGATGTAGTAATGGAGCCGATTGTTTAAAGACCCGATGAATGGTACATAATGGAATAGAACTGCCAATGGATTCCGTACTATCAAGGAACTAGACCTCTGTTCCGTGTGAATTGAATGGCTCCTCATTGTGCCGTACGGTGTTGTTTGTCTTCTGTTGCCAATTCGGTGAAGCTATTGAATTGCATGGGATTATTTTTCTGTAGATGAAATGGCCCGAGAGATGGTACGAATGTCATGACCCCCAAATTGTGACACTAAAATATAGAAACCATGAAATGCAAATAAATAGAAAAGACATAAATATGGGCATTTCATTTATAATTATGATCATCAAAATAATATTATAATTATGTATATAAATATTGGTAACTACCATAGATATTATAATATAAATGTCATAAATAACCAATATAAAATAAACAAAGCCAATTCATAGACCAAACATAAAATATAAAATATAAAATAAACAAATATAAAATATAAAATAATAATATATATATATATAATAGAATATATGCAGAAATAAAATGCAACGATTTTTATTGAAGCAGAAATTAATATATTAAAGGGCATCAATTAGTAAAAGATAACAATAATATTGGTGAAAAGGTGTGAACCTTTCCATCCGAGAGGTATATAAGACAAAGCAAATCAATTGTAAAAGAGACCATGCAGGAATCGATGAAGTCAGCAAGAGATCTGAAAAAAGGGATCAGGTAAAAGAAATATTCTGAGTAATGTGGCAGAAAATAGGAGGACAGCAATGAATATATACTTTCTAAGACAGTGATTTCATAAAGTCACATCCCTAGTCAAAGGGATAGGTATGATTCTTGGAAATCAACCTATAAAGGAAGAGAGGACAGAAAAGCATTTTCAGTCAAGCACAGTCTGCAATCCTCATCAGGGAATGGGCATAAGAAATACATATTGGATATCAAAGCAATTAATATTTCAGAACATGAATAAGGTATATATATATTCTGAGTTTGAAGGCAGCAGCCTAACAGAAGAATTTATATCTGATTAAAGAGCAGATATCATGAAGAGAAAGGGATGAATAAGAAGATAGTGCAATGAGAGATATATGAAGACACAGGATGAGATCATAATAAGGGAAGTAAGATTAATGTAATTACATATTTATATGCATTTATTGGTTAGCATAGATCTAGTCTTATGTGGTGTGACCATTATCCCATAAGCTTGTTCTAATATCCACTAGCAGTGCTACTTCATGCATCAATATGATACATTAAGTGATACTATCTATCAATTTAGGCATAGTCTTGTTGATGCCATTTTTGTGACCGCACCAATCAGCAAAACAAAGTAATCCGAAGGCTACTCCATTCTCTCTTGATCAAAGAATTCCGTGCACTAAGATTGCAAGAAAGATCGCACGTTCAACTCCAAGGTTCCGAAATGCTTTGGAATACCCTCAATAGGTTCGTTGTGATATGCTGTTTTTACGAGGGGACTTACACAATTGTTCAAAAGGTTTACAGTTGACAACTGGTTAATGATTGGAAGGGGATTTTGCGTGAATGATTTAGCGTTGGGGTATGAATTTTCCTAAAACTAACTAGAAATGTGCGGAATGTAAATGAGTATAGGGATAAGAAAATATATGTTATATCTAAAGACGGGACGTGGGATCAATTTCGGCAAACTTCAACCAAACTCGCTTCCACTCACGCTTGGACAAGTTACACAAAGTTGGTGCAATCTTCAAAGGGATGGCAAGAAATTTTCAAGTCACAATCCAGCATCAAGACACTGTTAAGATGACGCATACCAAGACGTGAATTATAACTGAAGTTAGGCTTATAAAATGCTCCAATTGACCACACAAGGCAAACTTGCCATCAACAAGCTGCTAGTGGTATGGACTAAAACGAAGTTGCGTCAATCAACGCCACAAATCCACAACTAACATCTACTGGCATGAAATGAAAATTACGCTACTTTAAGCTATTTATGCTACTTGAAGTAGAAGGGATGAAGAAACCTCGCTAGCTATCCATAACAAAGACAAATTTCACCATCAATGAAAGATCTTTTATTATGAAAGTTTTTCACAACAATCTCTTACTAAGTTTTCGAAAGGAAAACTTTCCTCCTTCTCCAAACTATGCTATGCTAAGCTACACCACTACATTATCAATCTCTCTCTCTAGTCTCTAGTCTGATGTCTAATCTCTAATTCTACTGAGTACAAATGAGGGGGGGGGGGGGATGCCCCTTTTATAGATAGCCCAGTCCAATGGACGACTCAGATTTCAATCAAATAAGTGGCTAAGATTAGCCACCTCAGCCCTAACCCTAAAAACTGCCAGAATGGGGAGTGGTACAATAAATGAATCAAAGATTCCCACTCACTCCCAAAATAGTAAAGGCAATTAATGCTCACAATTAGTCCTCCAAAAGGTCATCATCCAGAAGTGCATTACCGTTCTCCTTCTCCTTGGCTGCAAAATCAATGAACCTGGTAATCACAGCCTCAACCTCCTGAATTGAGATAGGTGGAATATGATCAAGTTGAAATTCCAACACCGTGACTGACTGTCCATGCCGTGTGCAAGATTTTCTCCAAGTGGCCAAGGCATCCTGTGTACTCTGAATCAAGCTGGAGAAAGTCGAAATGTTTTCAAAGTCATCCTGCACAAAGGTCTTCACCTCCGAAAAGAAAGGTAGCAACCCACTCAATCCATCAGTAGTCACCTCATCAGGATTCAGCCGTCTAGCAAAGATTGCCTCTAAGGTGTTCAGGACCCCATCAATGATGTTCGTCATAGCCTTCCTGACTCTGGCTGAATCCGCCTGTGCTGCATCAAAGAACCCACATCCTATGACTACTGAAGAGTACCATCCAGCAAAATTGTACCTATCACCCTCCTGAATAACTCCTCCATCAATCAACATCTGTAAAGGAGTATGCATCAATGCCTCCAAACGCTGATTAACTTTGCTTTGATAGACAGAAACATCACCCCAGGCCTGATCAACTGCCTCCACTTGTGCCATAATGCCAGAAGCTTGCTGGTAAGCATGAGCAAGATCTTCCATGAATTCCTATGTCTCGGCACAAACACCTGTAACCCATTTGTTTGCCTCCTATGCCATCTTCCTCAAATCTTCTAGGCCATTAACAAATTCCCTAGATAACTCGGCTGGAAGCTCAAGTGCTGGAATCTCCTGCCCACAAGGACAAGACACATGCTGCATGTATCCTATCAATGTCTTATGCTCCTTCAATTTCTTATACTTTCCTTCAGTTTTGAGCAACCTGTCCTTAAGTGCCTGATAGGAGTTATCACACTCCTCAATAATTTGTGCACCGGTGGGGCGACCTAACTCCAAAGTTGTGATCACATAATTTTCTGGCACTGCTTCATCTCGATCACAATCAACTCGTGGCACAACTACATGAAGGGTGCGAGAGCCATCCTCATCTGTTGAAATCTTCGAGAATTTCCTAGCTCTCTTCTTTGGTGGAGGTGCACTGATCCTACTCAAAAATTCCTCCATCTCTACCGCTGGATCAACCTCTTCACTGGGGCTCCTTCTCATTCTATCTCTTAACCAATCAGGTACAACCTGCTGTATAACAAACGGCTGCTCCTCTCTAGCTTCTACTTCACGGACTTGTTCAACTTCAATTTCATTCTGGCGAGGCTCATCGGCCTCTAATGGCTGAGTATCTCATGAAACTGCATCATCCTCAAGGGTCGTCTCAAGCTCATGCTAGAATTGAGTATCAGTAGCAGTTTCCTCATCTTCCTCCTGCTGATCATCTCTGGTAGGCGCATGAACACTCTGGCCAACTGATTCTCTCCGTGGTGGCTGATTTTCTTCATGTAACTCCTGCTCTGATTCAATGCATTTCTCAGATCAGCAAATAGAGAAACCTCCTGTATACTTGGAGAACGTGTCTCCAATGGCCTAGGCGACTCAATCACAACTCTCAGAGGCTTGGGCTGAATTGGCTCCGGCCGAACTGGCTCCTTCCTTTGAGATTTTGGACCTCGAGTAATCTGTTTCTTCCTGCTGGTAGTGGGTGTCCTATGATCTCCCATCAAGCTGTAAGTCAAAGGAATTGACCTACTCTTCAATCTGCTCACATGCCTTTCAACCCATGCTTTAGTGAAAGTCATGACTGGGATACAAAGCGTGTCCAAATCAGCTATCTCTGGCTCTGATCAATCTAGTGGTGGAAGTGGCATGTCTCACTGCCTCATAATCTGGATGGAGAACGTTCATGTCCTCATCCACCTGGTGTGGTACTGGAACGACTTCACACTCCCTAATCATGCTCAACGGAAGCCTCAAAAACATTCTTTTTCTGACTTCAGCCTCATCTGATGCACAACCCAGTAATCCTCAATATTCGCCTTATGCTTGAACTCTTCTGACAATATCCATCTGATATTGTTGTGTGGGTCATAATGTTGTCTGCTGGTGTGATAAGAAAAATGAAAGAACTGAAGCTCATTTTTAGCTTCTCTAGCTACCTGAAGTGAAGGACACACCTCGTCTGAATTACCCATGACAATCGGGAAGTCAATTCCTCCCTTCTTCTTTCTTTTCTGAATCTTATCATAGGCAACAAGTTGCCTAGATATCTCTAACATCAAGATTCTATTGGTTGGGTACTTAGGCAATCTATATGGGTACGAAGAAAAACCTTGTAGTCTGATATAAGAAAACTTCGGAAACTGAACAAACCAACACCCATACCTTTCTATTAATTCCTGAGCTTCCCTTGAGATCCTATGATGAGTCCGCTGCTGAAGTGATCTCGTTATGTGCATGGTAAAGGCATCATTGACACGCTTGAAATGGGAGTTGCTTGTCAGGTGCAACTGCGGACAAGCCTCATGAATCCTGAACTGATGAGAGCCGCAACCAATTGGCTCCTTGTAAGAAATTCCTCTATACTTCGTCATACGAGCCAGCATGTAAATAATGTAGGAGCCCATGTAGAATGTCTTCATCCTCCTCAAACTTATGAGCTGCTCATGTAAATTGTCGCTAATCATTGTTGCTAATCATCACAACCCAATTGATGTGCTCTTTCCCTTCAAGCACGAGGTTGATGTAATAGAACATCCATGGCTCAAAAATAAATGCTTGAGGGCAACCTCCAACTCTACTCAGCATCATGATCAGGTCACAATACTCTTGCTTCAAATCGTTTGATATAATCTGCTTTAGCAACTTTGTACGAGAGGGCTTGGGCTTGTTTATCCAACGAGCGTTGATCATGTTAGCACATCTCTCGAATGTTGAAGCATACATTCGCTCAGCACGTTCTCTTGTCTTGTAAATCATCCTCTCATACGCTAGGATTCCAAAAGCTTCGTCGATAGCTGTAGGAGTGAGGTTGGCAAATACTTGACCATCTGGTGACCGTGAGACAATAGACCTGTGATTAGGCTCATAGCAATTAGCACATTCCATCATCAGCTCCGGGCACTGAATAGCTGGCGGGAAACCAACAGCTACAAATAATCCACTTTGAACAATGTTGTGCGAAGTGATCGAAGGACGATGATTGCCAACTCCCATAATTCGACTTTTGAAGGCCTCCATGTTGAAAGATCCTAAATTCGTATCAGCCAACTTGCTCAACTTCAAAGTGAATTTTGACTCTGGCAGGAAAGGCTTGCTCAGCTTCTTGATAACAGCCTGCCTGGATGCAACATTGCTATCTCTGCCAGTTGCTCTTATTTCAGCCATCCTGCAAAATAATAAACAGCCATCAACAATTAACTTAGAAAAATAATAAAATAACATGGGGCTGCCAGTCGACTTTAAGAATTTTGAGAAGTTGCAACATTCTATTTCATTTGCAAACCTCAACTTCTCCTCTAACAACTCGAACTTTCAACACTTAGAAAGTTTCAAAGCAAGCTTCAGCAACTTCAACTCTTAGCAAATTTTCTAAGTTGGCTTTAGCAACTTCGATACTTGAGAAAATCATCCAACTTTACTTCAACACTTAGACTTTCAAATTCGCACTTCACAATGTTCAGCTTTAAACAATCTTCTTCTTCAAATTGAATTTCTTCAACAACTCAACTCAGCCACAAACTTTCCTCTGCAAGCTAGAATCGAACTTCTTCAGCTGGTGAAAAAAAATGAATAAACTTTCAGCTCATATAGGCAAGTCGAATTCTAGAAGGAAGCCAAGTTTAGCTAATTCATTAAATCTCCACTACTTCACAGCAGGAATTCGAATTTCCCTCCCTCTGGCAATTTCAACACTTGTCACCTAGCGTCTAGAATCTTGACCTTCTAGAATTTCAAAGGATTCATCTTGACTAGCGTACTTGACATTTGAATTCATTTTGAAAAAATTCACTTCAAATTCACTCTTTAAGAAATTTAATTCACCAATTGAAGCTCTGACGTTTAATTTTATTCATCTTTGACTCTGGAAGATTCATCTCACGAAGAATTCGATCAAATTCATCTAGGCAATCTATTTCAAATTCATCATCTGAAGCATTTATTCTTGAAGACACATTTTATCCACTTTGCCTTAGAAAAAATTAAATTTTCCTTAGGAAAATTTCATAATTCAAGTGCCGATCAAATTCTCCATCTTAAAAGCCTTGGCAAAGTGCAGAAGACACTAAAATCCATTCCTTGTCGAAGATCTTCAATACCCAGAAGAAAATTTCCTTCAGAAAGTGCCGAATTCATGGGTCTACAAACGAAGGGGTCATTTAATTTTTTGAATTTTGAACCTTAGGAAAATATTTTCTCATCAAATTTAATCTAGTTCTTCATCCCTGGGCTTATTTTCTTGCTCTGTCTTGAAATTTTTTATCATCTAACTGAAGCTGGCATCTTCTAACTTCTTCTCGCAAATCCATCCATGTCTCAAGAAAATTTCGAGTCCTTTAGGTCTAGGCGTATTTTCTTCTCTAGGAGGTGAAACTTTGTGCCTTAAGAAATTTTAAATTAAAATCACTAGCATAGGCACATTTTGAATTTTTCCTTAGAAAATTTTCTGTTCATCTTCAATCATTTTGCCTGTGGTGAGGATTTTTTTTTTTTTTTTATCAACTCACTTATATAATTTTCTTTTGGAAGGCCACCACCTCCAACATATTTGGGCGCATTTTACATGTCATGGAGGACATTTCTAATTTCAACGCCTAGCATATTTTTATTCATGTTACCTTCACCTTGGCGCACTTAGCATATTGAAGTGGACTTAACTTCAACGCCCTCCTTAGTCACCTTTCACTCACCTCACCTTGGGCGCATTTCCCATAGGTAGAAGAATTTTACACTTTCAACGCCTTGATTTAGAATTCCACTTTACTTTCACTTGGGCGCATTTCATATACTGAGGATGGGCGCATTCAAAGGGGTAAGGTGGAAGTCAACGCTGGGAATATTCTTCTTCACGCAACGCCCTTTGACTTGTCTTGACTCTCTCTTGAAGCATGGGCGCATTTTGTATAGGCAGGAGGATTTAAAATTTGTCTTTTCCTAGTTGGGGTGAGGGTGCATTTAGCTTATGTAGGAGGATGGGCGCATTTAAAGGGGGGAGGTGAATTTACTTTAACACTTAGCCATTTTTCATGGCTCCTTCTTGTGAGGTGGGCGCATTTAACATGTAGTGAAGGATAAGCGCATTTCTTATGTGGTGGAGGATGAAACTTTCCAACGCCTTAACTCCTTTGACTTTTCTCCTAGCTTGCATGGGCGCATTCAAAGGTGGAGGTGGAGGATGGACACCTTAGACCTTTTTATGCCTTACAAACTTTTTTGCATGCTATTACCTTGAGGGTGCATTTAGCATAGGCAGGAGGATAAAACTTTGACTTGGAATATTTTTCCATCACATGCTTGTAGTGGGCGCATTTTCAAGGTGGAGGTGGATTAACGCCTTGCCTTAGAAACTTTTTGACACCCTCATCCTTTCTTGGGCGCATATGGGGGTACCTGCAGGATATCCCAACACTTAGCATCTTTCTCAACATCTCTAGCTGAAGTGGGCGCATTTGGCATAGGCAAGAGGACAAAGTTCCAGACTTAGAAAATTTTTCATCTACCTGCTTGTGCCTTACTATATTTAGTAAGTTCTTTGATTTTCTTTCCTCTGGAGCTTAGATTGATTTGAAATTTTAAGCATAGGACCCTCATGACCTACTTAGCCTGTTCACACTGCCATCCTGAGCTGACCTGCTAAAAATAGCACATTTTTGAAGGTGGTTTACTATTTATAGTAACTACTCGTTTCTGAGACCTCCACAACTCCGCTTGACTTGAAATTCGAATGACATGCTCCTCATCGGATGACCTGCCCGTTTACACTGGTGCCTGCTGTTGATTTACTATTTTTAGCCAGTTTCTGGAATGCCTTACTATAAATAGTAAGTGCTCCGATTGCCTTCAAATTTTACCGGTGGATAGCTTGAAAGATGCTGATCGCAGTGGGATACATTGGTTTTCAAAATTTTTGACTTTTTACCCCTCATTTTGGGTTCCGAAGCTGGAAACCCTAATTTGACTTGCATGTTTATCCAATGACCTCCGTCTGGCCTCGTTTCTGTTGCATTGCACCCTGTTTGTGGTTCTGATGCGCTGGGCAGCTGCCAGAATGCACCTGCTAAAAATAGTAAGTCACTGAAAACTGATCATCTTGCCTTGCATGTCACATCACTGTGAAGCTCTTGAAAAACCCATAAAGAATCCCCTGACATGCAAAGAAAACCCTGACATGCAAACTGTAAAAATAGCTTCCGAAGACGGCTCCTGAAAAAGTTATGATCCTAGTTTGCATGTTACATTGTTGCGAAGGTCTCGAAAAACCCACAAGGAATATGTAGACATGCAAAGAAAATCTCAACATGCAAACCCTAAAAATAGCCTCTGAAGACTGAACTCTGAAAGTCATCGGCTCATTTTGCATGTTATACCATTGCGTAGGTTTCAAAAAACCCAGAAAGAAAATGCAGACATGCATTGAAGAATTCTGCATATAAACCCTAAAATTTGCTTCGGAAGCTGAACTGCTAAAAATAGCAAGTTGTCGGTTTCATTTCAAAATTTGCAGATGAGCAACTTGATGTGTTTTGAATGCAGCGTGACGCTCGAAACTTCAAAAGTGTCGAAAGAACGCCCTGAATTTCACACTTACTACAAATAGTAAGTTGCCGGAATTCACCGAAATTTAGCTGGAAACCTGCTGGAAGCATGCTGGCAGCAATGTTAGTCTTAGATTTCAATTTATTCACTTCATTTGACTTTAGATTGACCAGAGAGATACAAACCCTAATTCTCAAACTTGGCCAAAATTTCACGTTCAAGCTCAATGACGGACACATCCCTGGAAAGCGGACAGCAAAAAGAGACAGAAAGAGAGAGAGAGAGAGAGAGAGAGAGAGAGAGAGAGAGAGAGAGAGAGAGAGAGAGAGAGAGACAAAACCAAAGCCAAAAGACCAGAATGGAGCAAAAATTAGGGGGTCCCCATTTTGAATGGGGCGATGTGTGAAAAGGTCACAACAAGTCTTAAATACTGTCTTTTGCACAATGCATAACAAGCATAGATACTAATGCATAATAATACTCTGAGTGTTCGAAACTGTTTGAAAACCTGCTTGGGAGGAATGGCCTGAGAAAGTGGTGCCTAGAGACCTTGCTTAAGATTCGCCTATTCCCAATGCAAGGAGGGGTCATGGATGAGTGGAGAGTCCACTTAAAATCTGCCCTGTCTGAAGGCAAGGATAGGCCCTAGATGGGTGGAGGTCCCACTCAAGTCCGCCCAGACCAAAGAAGGGAAGGGCCTTGGAGGGGTGGTAGGCCTAGACCACTATAAGCTCCGCTGGCTTCCTCCAGTAAGCGAAGTGTTTTCTTAGTACATAATAGTTACATTGGTTATGCATAGTTGCTATTACATTTTTATGGATAAAGATAAATGGTGTGTTTGAAAACCTGCTCAGGAGGAAGGGCTTGAGAAAGTGGTGCCTAAATACTCCGCTTAAGATCCGCCTATTCCCAATGCAAGGAGGGGCTATGGATGAGTGGAGAGTCCACTTAAGATCCGCCCTGTCTGAAGGCAGGGATAGGCCATGGATGGGTGGAGGTCCCACTCAAGTCCGCCCGGACCAAAGAAGGGAAGGGCCATGGAGGGGTGGTAGGCCTAGACCACTATAAGCTCCGCTTGCTTCCTCTAGTAGGCAAATTGCTTACTTAGTACATAATAGTTACATTTGTGCTCAATCAATGAATATGATGCCATGATGTTAATGCTAACAATATATGTGCATGTATGTTGGATTGTGTTCGTGTGGTGAATGTAGGTTCCAATCCCGAATCACTTCATTAGAGGAGACATTTATTTGAGAAGGTGATACCCTAATCCTAATTAGCAAACAATAAGTGAAGTCTAGGGTGAATTGGTATCCTTGAAGAAAAAACATCTACTGGTGAAATATGCCCAAGTCTCTACATTGTTGTTGTAGAGAATGCTATTGACAGGTCTTGTGATGAAGAGTTGGATTCTGTCGAGAGTTGTGTGATCGATCACAACGCTGTTCCATCTTCTCTATAGGAGGATTGTAGGGCATCATCTAGTGGGGAAAACGGTGATATGTTTCCTCATCTTGAAAGCAAATCAGAAATTTCATTTTATGTAGTTGATTGTGATCAACGGCCTAATGAGTCACAAGGATGGAAGGATCAACTGAAGGTTATTGGAGAGAAGGTTGATCAAACCTTAGCTCACTTTGATAGCACACAAGTTCGTCAAATACCTCCTTTGGTTAGCTGAATTTGAGGAAAGACAAAAAGGGGAATTGGCTGGAGTTTCTATTCCAAGCTTGCGGACTATCAAGCACGCTTTAGAGGTAATAAATTCAAATTACCTCCATTTGCTTTCAGATAGAGACCTTGCCATCAAGGTTGCAAAAAAGGTTTATAGAGCTGTTGCAAGGTCTATCCATCATGATTTGAGTTGCAAATCATCTTCTGGTGGCGGCAATGACGTATGGAATCTATATGACTATACTGGCATTCCATTGATGCAAGCGGGTGAGTTTCACCTTGATTGTGTGGTGAGGTGTGCTCACCTTTTTTCTTTCAGCTCGTGTACAAATGATTTGATGACACATAGATATAGGTTGGATAGAAGGTTGCACAATTCACTTTAGTATGATGTGCTTCCATCGTTGATAGATGAATCCGAATTTCACAAGTCTCCTACTTTGCTTTCATCTGATGGTTGCTTCCAGAGGCAGGAATCTAAGACTTGGCTCATTTGGATTCTAGTGGTTATCAGAGTGGCACAGCGGAAGTCAGTAGGTATTTGGTATGATGGACTTCCGATTTGGTTATGGGATTGAGGGATTGGTATGGCTAGTAGACTGCTTCTTTCTTCTACAGGGTTTGACCAAGTTACAGTGTATAGTGGTATCATGTTGATGCCACAAGACTGTGATGGAGCATTCTACAGGTTCATCTGGGACCCTAGTATTTGGCCATGGTACACGTGAGGATTGCTTGGGGACAGGCAATCTTGGGGAGGGCAGACTGAAATGTCCCCTTTTTCTGGGTTCATTATCTTTGCAGTGGTTAACCTACTATTAGGTCCCCGTAGGCTAATGGGATGTTTAGGGCACCCTTTTGAGGGTAATCTATGGCTCCTCAATAGGCTTTCTGATGCTTATCTCAGTATTCTTGTACTTAGTGACTCAATGTTTTGGTGGTGGGCCTTCTGGAGGTCATCTTGGTCGATTTCTCCCACACTTCTATTTATAGTAAGTCACTTGGTCATATTGCTTATACTTACTATTTATAGTAAGTCACAGCTAGATCAATCATCATCGTGCCTACATTCGGAAAATGTGATTGGATCACTCTTTTGAGCTAGTGTTAGTTAATTAATGGGAATTAATGATTTAATTATAGTAATAAAGTTAATTGACTTTAATAATATTATTATTTAAATGATGACTTTATTATAAGGTGTTGTAAGGGGTTAAATGACAATTAATAAAGTATTATATTTAATGATGCTTTATTAACTATTATATTAAAAAGCCAAATGTATTAAAAGCATGAAAAACAAATATTTTATTTAATTATTTGGCCAAGTGGGGATTTGGAGAGTATAAAAAGCAAAAAACATTTGCTTTTTCATTATCATTGATCGTTTTATTGAAACTTGTGCAAATTGGAGAAATTGAGCAAGGGTTTGCTGGTTTTGAAAATTGAAGCTTTTTGAAGACGAAAACCCTCATAGAGAACAATGTCTATAGGTGTGAAAGATCATCCAAGGGCATTCTAAGAGATAATCTCATATAGAGGTTATTACAGGGCTTCATTGGATTTTGGAAAATCACCATTTGCAGCAAATACAAAGAGTTTCATTGATAAATCAGAAGTTGATAAGCTAGTTAAATTTGCTATTGTTTCTTCCCTAAGTTGGCACGTGAGTTTGTGGCAGATTGCACATCTTTTTGCTGGCACATGAGACCCATTAATGCTGGTCGTACCTTTCCAGCAGGCCGTACATCAGCAGATGCTAGGCGTGAGAGTTTTAGGTCAGAACACCTAGGTTTTAGTGCTGCAAATTGACAATATTGAGGCATCTAGGGTTTCTTTTCAGAACAGCAGCCATTTTGGGGTGAGATAATCAGATTCAGAGGTGTGGCATCTCATCTTGATGGTCACCAGATTGTTGATTATGTCATTTTCAGATCTGCAATTTATGTTGTTTGTTTGTGGGTATGAATTATGTTAGAGTTTCCAATAAGCTCCATAAAACCAAGATCACCTGCAAAACTTAGATTGGGAATAAAGAATTACATGAGATAACTTGCTTTTATAAAGCAAGATGTAAAAACCTAAAGGTAAAACCTAATTAGGACCTAAGTAAACTTAATAAAGTGTAATTAAATATTTAATTACACCAACAGCCCCCCTTAAGTGCAACTTAGGGAGAATAAGAAACATGCAAATAATGCAAGGATGGGTCTATGAAAGCATGAATGGGTCCCAGCTACAAGGCCATGTTAGGTACCCATGTACATATGCAATACAAAAGAAATAGAGAATGCAACCAAGTGATGAAAGATGGAGGACTCCATAAGACCCCCAAGTACACCATCCATCACATAGATACATAAGAAATGCCCCCTCGTAAGAGGGAAAGATATGATGAAAGAATCTGGAAGCTATGTGTATTTCGATTTCGATGCTGAACTGTGACTAAAAATGATCCATAGGAGCAAGTACCATGAAGATCTGGAACATTAACCATAAAATGAATGGCCCTCAAACTGAGATGTGACCCGATGAGAATCTGATGTGATTTAGGATTATTAACCATAGGCTCTCAATTTGAGACATGAACTGATGTGAACCAAAACGTGTCAAGTTATGAGCAAGATTGTGGCCAAAAGAAACTACAAAATCCAAATACAATTCATGTTAGTTGTCATCGATATGAAGATGGGATCAAAGCGCATGCCATGCGACTACACTCTAATCAAATTATTATGCAAGAAGCTCCCTTGATGGAACTTTATTGAAGTTCATTTATTACAATACCCCAAGATTGTAAAAGGAAAACATGCAAAACAAGCAGAAATCAAAGAGAAAATGAAAACATAAAGCATGCAAAAAGGAAAGATTGCATGCAAGGATTAATGTTCACATCTGCCTCCATGAAAAAATTGACCTCAGATTTGCGTAGAGGACGAAATCAACTTTCCGATGATATAGAGTTTTCGAAAAACGGACATTGTATGCTCAAGTTATGAATTTTCAAAAGGGGTAAATTTTGCTAGCTGACAATGCAGACACAACCCTTTTTGATTTTTGTTTTTGAAAAATTTACTTGTTGCATGCAAAAATTAATGAATACCGAGATAATATTTTGGTGCTGCCAACAAAACCTAGAAAGCGTTTTTAAATTCAAGAAGTAGAACATGTGATTTGGTAAAAATCAAAAACTTCACTTGCAAGGAAAATAGCTGCGATTTTGATAGCTGTTTTTGCAAGTTTTGCTCACTATCTGCAAAATCTAGCAGATACCCAAATGGTATTTTATGATTTTAAACAAAACCCAAAAAATATTTTTCTGAAAAATACACGAAGAAAAAGATAATTGGCCGTTTTTGATCGAAAAAACACCAAAAAATTGCTCAAGGTTGATCCCTTGAGGATCCCCAAAATGAAATCTTTGATTGAATTTCCCCTAGATCTGAGAAGGGGCTTGCAAATTAGTGCTTTGATACCATGTTAAAGTTTCCAATAAACTCCATAAAACCAAGATCACTTGCAAAACCTAGATTAGCGTTCTACAAGGAGAAAAAACAAAGATGCAAGAGCAATTTGCAAAAGATGTGCAAATAATATTATTGGGAATAAAGAATTACATGAGATAACTTGCTTTTATAAAGCAAGATGTAAAACCCTAAAGGTAAAACCTAATTAGGACCTAAGTAAACTTAATAAAGTGTAATTAAATATTTAAGTACACCAACAAATTATATGTATTTCCTAAAGCATTGCTAAAATGAAAAATCTGGTTTATTAATTCTATGCAATTGTTGGTATTATTAATTTTGCAAAAAGATCCATATTTCTTGTATTGTCTGGCAAACCGCAATTAAAATCAGAAAAAATACATTTTAAACATTTTAACTTTAGAGGGGGTTATTATAGGATTCCCATTACGATTGGGGCATCTTCCTACCAATTCTATTCCCCTCAAAAAATGTTATACTTTATTCTTCTTTGAAATGACATTGCTTCTTCTAGTCACAATGTCATCTCAAAGAGGGGCAAAATGTAGACAATTAAAATTGACGACGTCTTAATGACATTTCTAACATCACCACTTTCACCACTTTAATCACTAAATCTATCTTGCATATATCGTCTAACTGTTCTTTTAGCATTAATTGAATAAAACACCTTTATTATGCAATTAATTCAACCAATTCATCCCTTTTTGCTAATTCCAACCTTAATTGGATAAATCACACATCTATTCAATTAAATCACCATTTCCCCAACATTGTTCCAAAAATTAAATAAATACACCAATATTTATTTAATTTCTCTAAAAGCCCTCATCATTAGTTGAATAAACAAAATAGGTTTATCAACTAATTAATCATTTGCACGTTCCACCAATGTCAACCTTGCATGTGGCTCCAAATCGAGCACATGGCTCCAAAAATAACCTTTTTAATCTCCGCCCTTGATCAAGATTCGATCAAATCACCACCTTCCATCTCTCCTCCATCTTTGCCCTAATTATGTGCACCAATCACATGGTGCCACTTGTTAATCTCTCATCCTTCCTACCTATGGATCAACCCCATCCCTCCATCACACAAGATCTAATTTCATCCGACCATCAATCCTACCTAAAATCTTTAAATCAAACCATCTCTCAAGCCATTTTCAAGGAAGAAGATTGGATGCAACAAGGTTATGCTGCAAGATTACAAAAATAATGGTAAGAGCTTTCATTTTTTTTGTCATTCTTGCATTCCTTTTTCTCTAATCCGAAGTGGGTACTTGATATAGGATAGGAGTCACATTTTGTGTTTATTTCCTCTTGTTGCAATCCTTTATTTTAGTTTTTACAATTATCAAGAATGGGAATATCCTGCAATAAATCGGAAGGGGGCTTAAGTCTAGAGAGTGCTGATAACATTATTTATTCAAGTTTGATTATACATTTTAATACAGCTTTTGATTTCATTTTTCCTCCAGATCAGTGAGTTGTTTTCCTGTAGACATAATCAAAACAATATTTTGGCTGTTACAAGGCACCACTAGAAACTAGATGTTCCAAGTTTGTTTGAGATGGCAAATTTAAGACAGGTTGATACTGGATGGGTAAATCGTTTCTCCATATGCCCTGTAAAGATCCAATGATTTGATAATAGAAAATATGTAGACATATAATCAGATTATGCCACATCAGGTGCATGGTGAGTACCAATATAATCTAATATCAATAAACTCTGAATAGAAGAGTATCCTTGAAGTAGGGATGAAACATGCAAATATGCTTTTTGGAGGAATCACTCCAGAGCATGACCTGCGGGTCCAAATCAAATATGATCTCTTCAACTTATCCCTTCAAAGATACAAGTCTTTACATATAGGCTCTTATCTGAAAAAGAGACACATTATTCATTAAGTTGACTAATTACCAAGTGTAACTTATCACATAAATGACCTACTTGACTCAATAGAACTACCATGGTTTATGTGCATCTCCAGTCGTCTACTCCAAAATTCTATTTACATCATAATAACATATGCCCAGGTAATTTACATGTCCTAAGGACATCAACTTTTTGCAACACAACTTTATCTTGACATTTTCATAGATAATCTTATTTTGTTAGATATGAGAACATTCGTAAGCTGCACAAGATGAACCTTCCAAAACTTCTTCTCGTATGACAACGAAATCAACATTATGTTGAGAATGCGAGGCACTAACCTTAGCTATCTATGGTTGCTATGCTTAGAATGCTACTAGTGCATTGTCATCTGATGCATCATCTTCTACCAATTATGGCTGCTGTATTTTCCAGTGGCTGTCTTATGCCTGTTGTTGATATCTATGATTTATTGTATGATAGCCTGGCAACATATCAATATTAGAAAATAATCAATTTTTATTAATCCCTATGAAGAAGTCACTGTTGAATTGAATGAGTACTGAAATGTTTAAGTTTAACTTGTTTACAACTCAACTTCCAATGTATATACAGCTGCTTTCTGTATCAAGGCAATTGGAGCAGAATAAGAATTTTATCTGTATCTTCATGGTGTCAAGAAGAAGTTAGTACCAGAGGGTGTCTTTATTTCAGTTTTTTATGAATAGTTATCAATAAATTTTAATCTTGATTTGACCCAAGCTTGATATGTGGGATATTATGCAATTCATGAATTTTCTGCATACTCATCTATTTTAATTTTTAATCTGTAACCCTTATGGGAAAAAAATGAGCTATGACACCTGAATTCTTTATATGGTATTCTTTGTTGAATATCATATCATCTTTTTGAAATTGGAAGGAGTGGAACCAAATTTGCTTGGAGCTTCTTTGTGTGTCCACTAGCAGCCAACATGCTAAATCAGGTAATGCAGATTTTCTAATGCATCAAATGTTGTTATATGAAGGTAATGAATGGTTATAATTGTGTCATGACATCTTGAACCTGCATATTTCTTATAAATGAAAATTCTTCATACTCCTATTTTATCTCCTGAAAATATTATACTTATAGGGAAGTAGTTAGCTATGATATCTGAATTCCTTAATCAATTTCTCTGTTCAGTGCCACTAGAAGTTTTAAGAATGGAAAGGAAGGACATGACATTTATTTGGAGCCCCTAAGTGGCACCCATTAGCAGATAATCTACAATAGTACATTATCTGAAATAACTGGGTCTATTTTGATTGATTCCAAATCTTTAGGAGGAAACTTGCTTGTGTGTGTATGTTCGTGTGAGTGCACACATATAATCAATTTCTCTAACACATACAAAATTCCACTTGAAACAAAGCTTTGAAACAATGTGAGGAACCATGAACAAGAACTATGAGCTTATTAGAAACGAGCTTTAGGAGAAAGCTGCATAGAAAAGATTAATGAAGCCTTGGGCTACTTCTTGCGGTTCATCATCAGGATGAGTGATAATGTTAATAGATCGAAGCTCTATATAAATAACTCCAAGTACAACGATGTGGGTACCTTTTACAAGCACAATAGGGAATACAATTGATGTGTAATCAATTTAGTAAAAAGGTTTTGCCAAGCATTGATTATTATCCTTTGAAATATTAATTGGGCTCTTTCTTATCTTTTCCAAATAAATGAGTTTGATATCAATCATCATCTGTCATTTTATTTATTAATTGACAGATTAAAGAAAGTAGGGGTTTACTAGCTGCAAAGACTAATCATGACTGGCAGTTGTCAAAACTGAGAACAATGGAAGGCTTTAAGTTCAGTTCTTTTTAATCGTTTTTGAATCTTTATTCTTTAATTGGATGATGCCATTTAGATGTTATGATAAAGATTTGTTTTTGAACTCTGCTATATATCTACTTGAATCTCTTTGGTGAAATGGTCTTTCCAAAGATATCATGGCTTCATGCAGCAGAATAGAAAAGGTCCCTTGCTCATTTAAATTTATGGACCTTTGTTCATTATTTGTGGACAAATTTACTATATAGCTAGATGCTATTGTAATCCATAGATTTTTATTTTTAAGAATCAGACGAGCTGACATTTATTGTGAACATTGTTTGTGATTTTATGCCAGGCCAACCTGCTGAAATCTCTGGATGAAGCATGCATCTTGGAGATAATTATTGACCAACTCACAGATACTGATATTTCTCCCTTGACTGAAGCCCTTTTTTTGGTAAATTATTCTGAATTAGATGCAGTAGATGTACTTCACATCTCACCATGTGTGGTTTTCAATGGCCAAGACCTCTTGGCTCTCATGCGATCTATTGGGCCAAAACTTCGAACGGTTGATTTAAAAGACGTCTCTCTTGGGAAAGATTCCCTTAGGTGGGTTTCTAGGATGTTTCTTTTATTTTGATTACAAATAAGTTGCATCCATATCTTAGTTTTCTTTCTTGGAGCCTGATATATTGTAAGAATGCTTTTCTTGCTGGTTTGGTTAATGTTGTTGAATTAGCTTTCATTTTGTTTCTTATTGGTTGTTGTATGCTATTGTCTGATTTTGTTTGTGCTTTACATGCATGACTTCAGTTTTATTTTCTTTCAACTGGATAGATGAAAGCTAGTTAATTGAATAACTTTATATATTATATTCTTGATTGTTGACATGAAGTTTTTATTTCAAACTACATGGTTTACAGGGATCTTTTGGAAAGAGGCTTGCCATGCCAGCTTTTGAACTTGAGTTCCTGTGGTGTCAGGAAATTAAATATGTCAGGGCAATTTTTTGCACTTCACACACTGAAGCTGGACTTTAATAATCTTACTAGCTTACCAAAATCTTGCTTTAGTTCTATGCCAAAATTGACGAGGCTTTCTATGTGTGAGACTGGAATCACCAATTTCTGGACAACATGTGCTGCATTATCAAGACTTCCATCTTTGTTGGAGCTCCGTTTTCAGAATTGTTTATGTTGTAATGACACAGGGCAGTGTCCACAATCTTCATCTGAAAGACTCAATTCTCTTGTACATGAAAGTATTGCTTCAAAATCAACCCATAAAGGTTGGAGCACGGACTGGTCTCCTATTGATCATAAGGGTGTTAGATTTCCGGATTCAGAACTTTCTGAAACAGAAGAAGCAATTTTTCATGGCATGTTCTCAGATGATGAGTCAGTGGCACACTACCATTTAGGTCATAGCTCAAATGATAATTCATCAGACGAAAGTGATATTGATTCAGGCTTTCACCTAAGAGAGTTGGTTATAGCAGATATTCCAACAGATATTCAGCAGCAGACAATTTTTATGGGAAATTCAAAAATAGAGAGAAATGAAATCACACACATGGATTTTAGCAATGCCAATATCGTGGGGCAACCAATTGAACATATAAATGCAGATGAGAGTTTCTTTGAAACAAATGAAGGGTTTTCTATGAGGAATGAAGAACTGATCTTGGTGAGAGATGGGGAAACACATGAAAGTCTCAATGAAGTTTCTCATAGTCCATTTGACTGTTCTGTTTCAACTGATACATTTTATAGTGCAGCTGAGAGAACCATACCAGGTGGATTAAGTGCAATAAGCACTGGAGAAGGGACTTCTGGTGATCTAAATGTTGAATTCCCAGAAATGCCTGTTGCCATTGCAGTTAGACGAGATGCTTCATACCATCCCTCTCCGATTTGTTTTGAGAAACATTATCGAGAATTTATGATAGCCTCATTACCTGGTTTGAAAGTGCTTGACAATGTGCCTATATCTCAGTTGGAGAGGGAAAAAGCAAAAACAATATTTTCACAACATTTTGAATTGCTGCCATACAATAGGAGAGATAAAGAGAACGTCACTAACATTTTAAACGGACGTGAAACTAGGATAGGTTCTGGAATGCTAAGGTCTTCCAAACTAAAACGATTCGGCATGGTCAATGGTAATGCTGTTTCATTTCGTAAATCTATTTGTGCAGCCAAAATGGCGGCATGGCCAGATATTCACCCCATCTCTAAATTGAATAAAAGTCCAATTGAGATTAATAAGAAGTTTCGGCCCCGGCAATTCGAATATCACCGAATAGATTCTAGTCTGATGGTCTTTGGAACTCTAGATGGAGAAGTAGTTTTGATCAACCATGAAAGTGGTAAACTTGTTGGTCATGTTCAGTCAGTTGCAGCAAATCGCAGTATTCTTGGGCTGTGTTGGTTCAGCAAGGACCCTACAAAGGTATGCTGGGCTTATCATCAATGATTAAATTAGATTGATTCCAAATATCACTGTAAAGTTGGGTTTAATTTTTTTGTTCTGAAGTCAGATCAATTTATTGTTGACATGGGAGATTATGCTTCTATTTTTTAGATCAACCTTTTAAAATTGAAATAAAACTGGACACATATTTCGCAAATGGAATTCTCTTTAGTTTCTTTTACAGATGAATACATGAGTTTTGAAATTTTATTCCTTGCATTAATCTAATCAGTGTTAAGTTGCCCTTTTTGTCAATTGCTATGTACAGCTTATTGCTGGGTCTGACAATGGCATACTACAATTATATGATGTGAATCGGATGCGTGCAGCACTACTTTCTGGAAGATATGGTGCAGGCAGCAGTAATAGGAACCCCTCCTCTTATACATATGAAGAGTTTGAGTCATTAACATCTGTCCATATCAATGCAACAGACGATTATTTTCTTGCTAGTGGCTATTCAAAACATGTTGCTCTGTATGATATTTGCAGTGGGAGACGTTTACAAGTTTTTGAAGATCTTCATGGTGAACATATAAATGTTGTGAAATTTTCTCATCATTCTCCCAACATATTTGTTACTTCATCATTTGACAAGGACATCAAGATGTGGGATTTGCGACAGAAGCCAACACATCCTCTGTATACAAATACCAGCACAAAAGGAAATGTGATGGTCTGCTTCTCTCATGATGATCATTATATTCTTTCTTCAGCTGTGGATAATGAGGTATGGTTATGATGAATAGAATGCTGATTGTTTTTTTTTTTGCTGTGTGAGAATTCTAATAATGCTTGGAACAAATTACATGGCCAACTCAAACATTGGTTGTATAGGTCAAGCAACATTTAGCTGTGGATGGGAGGCTACATACCAAATTTGACATTGCATCTACAGGAGGTGTTCAGAACTATACTCGGTCATATTACATGAATGGGAGAGATTATATTATTAGTGGGAGTTGTGAGGAAAATGTTGTTCGTATTTGCTGTGCTCAGACTGGTAGAAGGCTTAGGGATCTTGCCCTTGAGGTATTTTTTTCTTTGTTGTCAATATAAAGAAGTTGCTAATCTAGATGGATACGGTTTCTTTTCTTAATTGCAAGTTCATTATCAATTTCAAGATTCAAGTGTAAATATTTTGTCTGATGGGAGAGTATTTGAAGTTAAATGGATGGCCATATGGAAACAGTGCAAGTATGTAAACAGAAAATGAAATGAAATGAAATATTTTACATAAAATCCACAAGAAACAGTATTGGACTACAGGCATGCAATATGAGAGTGTGCAATAAAGAGAATAACATTTAGTCCTAGATGAACTCAAATTTTCATCATTCTTCGACGAGTTCGTCATCTAGATATACAGTCAAAGGTGCCAGCATTTCCAAATTAGGAGTGCCTAATGAGTCTTTCCTGAGGTTAATCTTAGAAGGCAGCATAATCCCAGTAAATAATGCAAACATCAAGCATTCATTCTAGAAGACATGACAGTAAAGTAATCTACCAATTCAACAAAACAAGACAAGTAAACATAACTGAGTTGTACTGTGGAAAGAGTAAAAGCATGATCATCCAGATCACATAAATGATATAATATTTCTTGTATTGTGCCATAAAAAAAGAATAAATAATCTAAGTTGCCGGTTCTGGTATTGGATCAGGTACGGGTATGGAATACAGGTACGCGGTACAACACTTCTTTTTTTTTTCCTTGGGTACAGCTGTATAATATATATATATATATATATGCAAAAAAAAATAAAAATATATCAATCATCAATCATCATTGAATCATTAATCAATGGTAGTGATAAAGATAAATGCCAATTGATAGTTCAAAATTTCAATATTATGTTATATATCATATATGTCTAGAGTCATGATTCAAATGAAGATCATTACAATTACAAAATTGAAATGATATAGTCGAAAATTTGTATAATGTCTAAGACTCTAAGTCTTTAATCTTCATCAATCATCAAAGGGATCTATGGTGGTTTGTGACATATGGTGGTTTGTCACAAACATTTGGATCTCCTCACCCTCTTGATATATAGCTTTCACCCACTCTATTTGAGTGCCAATTGCTTGCATCACCAAGTTAAGGGAGTGTAGGGTGCGTGGTGTCCAAGAAATGTGTTCATACCTTTCCTCAACCAAAGCACCTAGAGCCCTGCAATTTTTTGCATTGTCCATAATGACTTGAACAACATTGTCAAGACCCACCATCTATATGGACTCAATGAGGATTTTAGAAATAAATTTTGCATCCTTGATTTGCCCCTTACAATCATCTGCCTTCAAAAACATTGCCCCTTTGGGGAACATTGCAATGACATTTATTAAAGGTCGGTTTTTGCAATCTTTCCATCCATTAGAAACAATAGACACTCCTGTTTCAATCCAAGAATCCCTAATTGGTCTAGATGATGTCTCTACAATTTTTTTTTCTTTTGCTAATAAGATGGTGCACACCTTTTCATACCTAGGACCTATGAGACCAGAAGGTGCACTGTTGATTGCCGCCACCATTTCACGCCAATATGGTGATCTTGCCAAGTTGAAAGGAAGATCATTGGCATAAAGGCAATGTGCAACTTTTTCCTCTGCAATGTCTTATGCTTTAGTTTGAAGTGCCTTATCCAATGGGCCTCTTTTGTGGGAAGGAGTGGGATCTTCTACTTGGATAGAGGGTGTCTCCAAGAAATGATGCTGAGAGGCTATTACTGAATT
>VDFB02133711.1:0-19973 GCA_007258455.2 Sequoia sempervirens | reverse complement strand
CTTTGAAAGCACTTTGGCGTGATGTTACTGAGGAAATAATGAGGTCTGTATCCTTGGAAGGAAGGTACACTATGATCAATACTTATCATTTTCTTCTGCTTAACCATTTCTGACATAAGAAATGGGTATCCTTCCCTTATTATCTACTTATGTTGCTGGATTTGGGGATTAAGGAGCATTTGAAAAACCCCAAGAACCCTGTTCTACATGTGGGGTTGATTCTTCTTATTTATGAGCATGTCAAAGCCCATGAGGTGCATAAAACCCCTGCTGCCCTGCAAGAAAATACTGCTAAGCCTTGTGAAGGCTATGAGACAGATTCGGGGGATGAAAGGGGTGGTAAGAAGTCTAAGAGGAGGAAGCTTATTTTAAATGAGGATTTAGGGTCAGATAGGGATGTTGATGCTGATTATGTTCCAGATTCTTATGCTTCTCTAGAGGAGGGCCCCATTTCCCCTATTGTGGGTAAAAGTGGTAAAAAGAAGTTGGGGGACAAAGCGGGCTACATGACATGCAGTGATGAGGTGGAGGAGATTCCTATTAGGAGGGGAAAAGACAAATGTGACCTTTATGGGGAAGCTTCTTCTCCTCCCCCAACGTCCAGAACTATGCAGGTTGCAGAGGATGGAAGCCGTAAACAAAATTTGTTAAGTGTGGACACTCTTTTGGAGAAGGGTTTCCCTCTAACCTTGGATGGTGGTGTTTATGGTGAGGCTCCTCCAAGTGTTGTGATTGCACTGCTGAAGCAAGGTAAGGAACGAGGCGTCGGTGCTGCTAAGGTGGGTACTAGTGAAGAGGAAACATATAGGTTGTAGAAAAGGAAGGTTGTTGTAGAGGAAATTGCTTGCTCCATTCGAATGCTGAAGACTCCCATTCCTATTGGTAAAGGTAAGGATGTTTCTGATCATAAAGCTCCTCCTAGTAATTTTGATGAGGATGTGGCTATGGGAAAGCGTATTGGAAATTTTGACAAAGAGGAGATTGATGTGCTGGGCACGGCCTGTGATTCTGTCAATGTTTTGTTTAAATTGTTTAAATGGTTTTTTCATGAGATCAATAGGACTAATGTAAGAATTAGAGGTGTTGCTAGCAAGGCTGAGGATGTTTCTGTCTAAAGCCAGATTGATCATGTGATGGAGTCCCTGAATACTGTTGCTTATACTGTTACTGAGGAAACCACTAATTTGAAGAAGAATTGGGAAAGTAGTTTTTTTGCTCTTGAGGAAAAAAATGATGATATTAGGAATGTTGTTATGAAAAAGGGCGATGTTCCTATAGTTGTGGACATTATGGTCTCTGCTAGGGTTAGTTCCCCTCGATGAAAAAGAAAAAGGATATCTTTGGGGATGATGTTGTGGCTGTTGGTAAGATGTCAACTGTGGCTGGTGAGGGTGAGAAAGTCGTGGGTAAAGCTATTGTTTTGAGTGAAGAGGTAAAGACTGGTGAGTTGGGGGTTAGAACCAAGAACATAATGAAAGGTCAGGTTGGTGCCTCTGTTGAGGCCTCAGATATTGTGGAGAATGTGCATAATATGGTTGAGAATGAAATGGAAGTTGTGGAGATCCTGAATAATATGTAGTGTTGTTGTCTGGTTTCCGTCATTTTGGCTATTTTTTCACTGTGTTTTTGCTGTCACTGGGCTAATTGTTGGTTAATGGTTTCTTCTTTTTGTCAGCTATTCTCTTTTATATAGGGTTCCAGGCCCCTTCAAAACCCATCTTTTACCTTTAATCAAAGCATTATCCTACACAATAAAAAATAAAATAACTTTACAAATAATACTAATAATCTTCCCTTTTTATTTAAATCTAAAAATTAATATTATTAATAAATGGTACAATAATTCCATTAAACATCATTAAAATAATCCTCAATAACCAAAGTACATAAATTTATATTATCTAATATTAATTTCACAAATTAGTCTAATAATTAAATAACTAGCAACATTTATTTGCTAATTCAATAATTTAATTCGAAACATTAACTAAATCAACATTCTACTCATGAACATTGTTAACTAAACCAAATACTTGAGCGATGATAAAATTAACACTCCAAGAACAACAAATATAACATTAAATTAAACAACATTAATTAAACAATTAAAAACAAACGACACCAAACAAGATGATACCATAACAGAGACGGGGTCATAGACAAACGACACTGTGAGACACAACGACGAGGTGAAAGACTCGGACTCAGACTTTCTTGTCAACTCCGTTTTCAACTTCATACCCATTGGGATTGTGGGACACACTCAGACCTGACAACGCAGGTGGATTTGGTGTCCAGTACATGCATCCTACATCAAACCAACGTCAAATAATATATAAATCTCCCATTACAAGCACACTATGAAAGGTAGTCATGGCGTAGCAGAGCACTCACGAACGAGTGATGCTACACCATCCTTTCACCAAGAATCAACCATAAAACACATCATCATAAATGTTCAGAACTAAACATTAAACTATAACATCACAACATAGTGCCACATGAGAATAATATTATAACCCGATAAAAACGAACACCACATATCATTATGTCATCAATCATAATAAAACAATATCATGAACATCCAAACAACTAAATTGCAAATCCACACAAGGCCAATTGGTGAAACAATCACCATCCAAGATCCAAGTCCATAGTACAACATAACAGAGTATCAGAAAAGTAACAGCCACATGAGGGGTTTTACAAACTAAGTCCCTTTCTTTCTAAAGTTAAATAAATTCCTATTTATTTAATTTTTATATCACTTTCCACTATAATTAAATAATTATTTTAATTATCTAATTATTCATTAGCCTCTTCTCTCCTAAATTAAATAAATTTTATTTATCTAATTTTGTCCACTCTCTTGAAATTTGAATTAAATCATTATTTAATTGAAAAAGGTCCTCTTTGTCACATTCCTCTATAATTAAATAATTATTTTTTAATTATTTAATTATTCATTGACCACCTAAATTAAATAATTTTTATTATTTAATTTCCTTTATCCTCTTTATCCATGTCGATCCTTATCTATCCAGGTCTTAATTAAGCTCCACCCTTGATTAAATTATTTATAATTTAATCTTGACCGTCAATCTTTATCATTTTTCCCTAATCCTAGTCTATACCTCATATTTCATTCTTGGCCATTGATTATTGTCATTCAATCCTAGCCTTCCATTCAAAATTGACTTCCCTATAAAAGACCTTGTCATTGCCATTTATCATCCATCCACAAGCTATCTAGAGTCCTCTTGCTATCTTGCTATCAAGCCATCAAGTCAAGTGCATCCATAGTCATTAAGAATCTTCAATATTTTGCTTTGTCATTGTCATTAGGCCTATTTGCATACTCAAAATCTGAGGGAATTATTATATTCAAGAAAAATAGAGAAGTGCAACGAAGGTGAATCAATGATGGCATGAATATTTGGTAATAATGCTTTATGTTTTATGTCTTTATGCTTATTTGTGCTTCATTATTTATTGGGGTTTGATTTATAAGATTTATTGCTTAACCTTGATATTTTAGCTGTGATTACATTGGTGAACCTGACGTGAATGAACATTATTGCATAGATTGTACAAAAAATTTGATTATGTAGGTTACAGGTACGGATCGACGCAATCATAGAACCCAGAACGACACAATCACAAGGCCAAATGATGCAACTAATGTGCATTAGGGCATATTTAGATTTGGTTTAAATTTATGGTTATTTCTATTATATTTAGGCCATTTAGCTTTCCTGTTCATTAGTTTAACCCTAGTTTCATATCATAGAAATCCTTAGATCATCTATTTTTGGTAGATTTTATGTTTTTTTACAAGTTCAGGTTATTCGGCCTCAATTGAATGTGTTTCACCACATTCACCTTTCGGGTTAACCGCATCTGCCATCGATACAAGCCACAACTGTTCTGGTGAACTATAGGTGACATTTCGAAATCCACAGTTGCAGTTCTTGAGATGCATTTTCCAACTTCCATGAGCCGCATTCACTCTTCAGTGACACAATTGCCTATCTTTCCAGAATTTTAATTTTGAGTTACCATTTTTAGTTTAGGTCATTGTCATTCTGTAGCATAGGTGGAAAGGAGACATTTTGATATTAATCATAAAACCAATCTTGTATTCTTTTCATTCATTCATGGGGATTAAAATTAACCTTGCATTCACATGAAATTTGGCTTAAATTAACCTTAATTTTCATCTCACTCATTGGTTTAAAAAGAACTTGCATCTCACTCATAGGGTTTAAAATTAATCTTGCATTAAGTGCTTTCTCACATATTGCTATGGAGGCTAAAAGGAACAAGTTTTTGCTTTGTCTTATGATTTGCATTTTGCTTCAAGGTGTGTATGCTCTCCTCTTGTACCTTTTAGGTGATCTTGAGTGACCAAAAAAATCTTTGGGCATCTTGTATAATCACCCACACATTTGGATTTTGGGTTTAAAATGAACTTCATGTGAGTGAGAGGAAAAGGTTTTTTGTGTATGCTCTCCCCTTGCGCTTTGTGCGATCTTGGGTGATCAAAAACAACATCCTTGTCTTTCTTTTGTTACCTTTAGAGGGGATTGCCTTGAAAGAGGGAACAAATCCAACCAGTTTTTTGCTCAGGTTGGTATATAAAAGGATAAAACTAAACTATCAAGTCCTCATGACAATCTTTACCCTTGATGTATAGTGTCACTTGAAACATGGTACCTACAACAAGGTTCTTAGCGAATACTTGAGGATCCACCATACACATGCTTAGTGAAGATGTGAGGCAACTTTAGAACAACAATCCATACCATTAGGAGGATCCACCCAAGACACAACAATAGTCCACACATCACCCTTTGGCACACAAAGCATGACACAAGGCATCACATTAACCATAGGAGCATCATTTTCAAGTCCATTTGGCACCAATAACACAACCAAAAGGCCCAAAGTCAACACAAGCATGAAAAATTCCACATCAAACATCAACAACACTAGTGCCATACCATAAATAGGGGTCTCAAGAATAGGACATACCTTTCATGCAATTTGGAAACTAACTCAATTCTTTATATAACATTCACATTCCCAACCAGCATACACCAAACCAAAACACATCCTACATTCCAAACCAAAATCCATCTTACACTCATACACTATACCAAAACTTGTCACATAATATTGGATCCTAAAACACTTACATAGACCCCAACAATACACCAAACACATCATTGACACAAGTGGATGTTTTGCAAACACAAATGCAATCCCTTCAACAAAAAATGGATAATATGCAAATGTCTATCAAAAAGACCTATTCAACAAAAGACTTATGTCCATTCCCCTTTGACAAGAGTTTACACATGCCACCCTTCCCACACAGATATGTCATACCAAACTTTCCTAAGTATTATGGGAAGCATTATCCTCTCGAGCACATAAGGAAATTTTCCACAATGTGTATAGATGTTGTATATGACCCCACATATCTCATGAGACTTTTTCCATGAAGCCTTACTAGAATAACACTTGAATGGTTTTCTCAACTTCCATATGTTATAAGGTCATGGGGTAAACTTGTCAAAAAAATTGTTGAATATTTTTCCTTTAACATTGAAAATGAAATAACAATAGCCACCTTATGTCACAATACACAAGACAAAGGAGAGAACTTTATCAACTTCTTCTAGAGATGGAGGAGTCTAGCTAGCCGATGTCTAGTTGAAATACCCAAAAAGAAAAAGGTCACTATATTCCTAGAAAACCTTAATCCAAAATTGAGAAGCGATCTAAGAGTACAATGTTGCACCTCCTTTGTGGAAATAGTGGAAAAAGGTATCATCCTTGAAAAATCTCTCATTGAAAAAGGTGAAATCAAAATGCCAAATAAGAATCCAAATGCCCAAAGTTCCCCAAATGACAAAAATAACTATTGGTCTTGAAACAAGAACATAACCAATGATGGCATTATCGACACTAAAACTATACACATAGGCCTAGTCATTACACTTGGAGGACACAACCCATCTAACAACATACCAAAAAATGTTGATCAAACTGCCAATTCTATCCAAAAAACACAAAAACCAAGAACACAAAGGAAGTTCCCAAAACACGAATACACTCCCCTAGGGGAACCAATTGAACTAGTATTTAAACAACTTATACAACACAATGTCATACAACTTCCTGAGCCAAAATGATATGATCCTAGATAGTTTAAACCCTCTTGGTGGGATGACAATGATTTTTGTGATTTCCACCAGACTAAGGGTCATAATCTATCACAATGTCAATAATTGAAAAACATTATACAAGATCTTGTGGAAAATAGAACTATTGAACTTAATGGACAGAAACAACCATCCTCAAACAATGATCACAAAGTCTTTTTTGATCCTCAGATATGACCATCGAAAAGGAAAAGCCTCCAGATCGGGCAACAAGACCAGTAACAATTCAACCAACTACACAAATGCCAAATATGACTACAATCACACTACCATTATAGATCATATCTGAGATGCTGATGAACATGTCAATACTATTACCATAAAGAAACCACCCGAGTGTGCACCCAATACCCATCACAAAAAAGTTACTATTCAAGGTCCTCCACCACAACAACAACCATATTCAAAGCCTCAGTACAATTTTCTTGACCAATTGGGAAATACCCCAACACAAATTTCTATATTAGAATTATTGTGTATATCACCTAATTACCGAGCCATCCTTGATAAAGCTTTGTAGAATACAACCGTCCCTATTGACCTTGATGTCAATTGTTTCTAGGAGATGGTATGTTATTTGAAAAACTCCCATCATGCCACTTTTTCTGAACAAGACTATTCAACTAAGAAGACAAACCATAATGACCCTTTACACCTTGAAGTCCTTATCCATACAACAAAAGTCAGATGAGTCTTAGTAGACAGTGGAGCATGGTTGAACATTTGTACCTTAAAATTGGTTAAGATGTTGGGTTTCTCGGAAGCATTGTCATCAATGCATATGATGATGAAGAATAATCATCTAAAGGAGTCATAACATTACCTACAGAGTTGGCCCTACAATCATGGATACTACTTTTTAGGTCTTGGACCTCAACCTCCCATACAACCTTCTCCTAGGTCGACCATGGATTCATGCCATGAAGGCTGTCCCATCCACATACCACCAATGCCTTAAATTCCCATATAATGGCACCAAAATTACAATAGTGGGCGATCTCGATCCATTTCAATATTGCAATAACTTAAGAGGGATCACCCAATTCCAAGTGCATGTCAATAATGAGGCTTCATATTCCACCTCATCACATTACATTGATCCATCTTCATTGACCAAAGAATCAACTTCATGTACCATACCATCAAACCCCAAGGTCCAATTCCATGATATGGGATGTGGTGAGTATCGTATGAACAAGTTGTAGATAAATGATAATGCTATCGCTGCAAAAGATGATCAAACTTCCAATAATGATGTCAAGACCACTTCAGAAGGCACACAAATAGATGGTCGTGCTTGGATAAAAAAATTCTAGGATCTTGATGATACATTTGCCTTTACCTTATCCACTTCCACTCAAAATTTTCATGTCCATGACAACCCCATGTTTGACCAAGATATATATGATAATCCACTCTTTGATCTTAACCTTGTTGAGGATATCCAAACACCATCCCTCCATACCACCTGTCTTGGGTTAGGGTATGTCCCCCTATTGTTGCCTCTACTAATCCATTTTTCCAAGTCATTAGGGATGTACAAGCCTCTGTTGATATGAACATTATAAAAAAGGATAGTCCCAAAGGTGCCATTGATGACATTGCCACTCACAATCATTTGCCAAGAATTCCAGTCGCTCCATCCACTTCATCCATATGCATCTTAGATATGGATCAACAAGTAATATCTAAAAGAAAAGGACAAAGGAAAAATCCAAGAATCAAGAATGAAAATGACTTTAAAAGGAGATCAAGAATCAAAAGACATGCTAAAAAGAGAAAATCCAAAGTTCTCTAGCCAAAAAAAAAAGCTATTGGACCAATCAAAAATACAAATCAAGAATGAGCAAGAAAGTCAAGACACGTCCTCTAGCCAACATAAAAAGCTATTGGATGAATCAAAAGTAAAAATCAAAAGTGAAAATCAGGAAGCATTAGTCTCCAAGAATACTCCTCCATCAAAAATCACTAGGGGCATTTATCAATGTAAATATTCAAATAAAGAGCTTGTTGATCCAAGGTCTTCATCTCCATCACTTCCACTTGTTCCATATATTCCATTTAATCTATCTATATTCGCTTATCATCTCACCTCCATTGGTGATTCCTTTCAATGTACCTTTGACAATGACCCCTTCATGTACTCTAGCTCATCGATCACCCAAACTCCTTTTCATCTAAAGCCTAGTGGTCCACACAGTGTGCACATTAGGGATCATACTATTACTTCTTTTGTCTGTCACTTCTATCATCCGTTATACTTACCATTGGAATTTAACATCCAAATCAAGTCCTTTCATCCAACACTGTCATCCAAACAAGGCCAAGGCATTATCACGACATATCAGTTCTACATATAGCTTCCAAGAGTCTCTTCTTAATCATGAAAAATAAAATAAAAAATCATTACCTTCATGAAAACCTAGCAAACAGGCATCTTGGTAACACCAAAAAAAAGAAAAAAAATCAAGAAAATAGTAAAGACAAATAATTCGTCCAATAGTGAAAACCACTTCGGTGGCACTTTGGATAAGTACCATGGTGAAAACTTGGCAAAAAAATTCCATGTGTAGTTGACTTTGCTCCTTTGTCTAGCATCATTCCAATCTGACTTCCCCTTCACATCATTTGTTCTTCTCACCATCCACTCATCTCATCATTGATCCTTTTCATATCACCCATAATAAATGGTTGTCCTTTCCATAACTTGGAACGATTGACATCAAGCACACTTTTGCATCCCATTCCATCCTACTCCTAATAAATTGGTCTTATACCTGACTGGGGGAAAATATTTGACCTATGTCATTTGGATCTTACACTTGATGTTCAGAGGTCATTAAAACCATCAAAAAGACAAAAAAATCATAAAATATTCAAAATTCAAAATTCAAAAAATCAAAATGTGCAAAACACAAAAACATTCACAAAATTTTCAAAAATCCCATAAATAGAGTCACAATCAGTCATTTCAATCCATGTCATCATCAAACTACGTTGCTTTTGCGACTAAATGTAGGAAAGGCCATTTATTGATGTGCCCCCGAGGAATTAGGTCAGTTCTTTTAGGTTTGTCAAAATAAAAATAATGGCTAAGTCCTTTATCAATAAAACTAATTCATGTCATTTCGAACTATGAGGTCTCTCTGCATTGTTACGTAGGCAAGGCCATCTGTTGATGAGCCCCTAAGGTCACCTAGGTCAGTCCTTTAGGGTTCATCGCATTAGTCAAATAAGTTAGAAATTGTCATCAAACACACAAATAGTCATCAAAACATCAAGACAAGTCATGTATCAACAAGACATACAAACAAACAAAGTCATCAAGTCAAACCAAGCAAATTGTCAAAATTGTCAAAATAGTTAAACTGTCAAACTATCAAAAAAGTCAAACACATGTCTTATACAGGATGTGTCCTTGAAACCAGACATTGTAATTTAATCAAACCTCATCATTCACCTTATACAGGTGGTCACATGATTGAAACCAGACTTGATGTCTTATATGACATGTGCCCTTCCTGGAGCTAGGCCTCGTCAATCACATAATTGTCAAACAAATTAAAATTTGGAAAATACTTTTACTAGCTATTGACATTGTGGCTTGTTTGCCTTATCTTTTATTTTGACTTTGTCTTTGAGTCATGTTACTAGTTCATCAAGGATGTCCAATCAAGGATTTAGAGGAGCAAGGATGTCTCATGGTTCTTTTCTTTGACTATTGTTTGTGGATTGCCTTGGAAAAAAGACTGGGGAAACTTTTCCCTTAGTATGAGCTAGGACATTCTTGTCTGCAACTGTCTGTTTTGCAAGTGGATGACCTTGCACACCTTGGTCTATGTCATACCATGGTGTTTGTTGTCCATTTTTTTCATTTTAACACCCAATGATGATTAATGTAATGCCTATTATGTATTTGACAAAGTATTGAAGATTCTTCTGCCATACTAACATCTAGGTCTTTCATGCTAACATTTCTTCTATCCTTCATCATCTAGTATTATCATCCATTTCAAGAGCACACTCGTGTTCTTTGAACCTGCATGTCCTCTCGAGGGGGCATACCATTACCTCCTTGTCATCTTTCCTCATCCTATCTGCATTGGGGCATGTTTTGACTAATTTATTTGACAAAACGTGATAAACTGCATTGTATCAAAGAGGGGAAAAATGTAGACACTAAAAACTATCCTAGGCCTACGACTCTTAGATTCATCATTTCCCCTTTTTTCTGTTATTTCCTAAGGTCATATGTCTTCTATTAATTAAAATAATTTTAATTATTATTTTCATTTGTCTTTATTCTTCCTTGATTAATTAAATAAATTTTATTTATTTAAATTCACTTTAAGTAATTCTATTTATTTAATTTCTATTCTTCCTTGAGCTTCTTCTCTTAATTAAATAAATTTATTTATTTAATTCCTGGTCCACTCTCTTGAATTTTGAATTAAATCATTATTTAATTCAAAAGGTCCTCTTTGTCACATTCCTCTATATAATTAAATAATTATTTTAATTATTTAATTATTCATTGGCCAGCAAAACTCAATAGTTTTTATTATTTATTTTTTCCTCTCACCTCTTTATCCGTGTCAATCTTATCTTCCATATCAAGTCCTTATCTATCTGTGTTTCAATTAACCTCCACCCTTGATTGAATTATCTTATAATTTAGTATTGACTGTTCATTCTTATCATTTTCCCTAGTTTATCCCTAACCCTATTTCATACCTCATCTTTTAATCTTGGCCATTTATTATTGTCATTCAATCTTAGCCTTTCTTTCGGAATTGAATTCCCTATAAAAGACCTTGTCATTTGTCATCCATCCACAAGCTATCTAGAGACCTCTTGCAATCTAGTCTAACCTTTACTATCTATTCTAGTGCATCCACAAGCTATCTAGAGTCTACATGATCTTATGCTATCTTTCTAGATCTTGTTATCGAGTCATTAAGTCAAGTGCATCCATAGTCATTAAGAATCTTCAATATTTTTCTTAGTCACTGTCATAGGCCATATTTGCATACTCAAAAATCTGAGGGCAATTATTATATTCAAGCAAAATGGAGAAGTGCAATGAAGGTGAATCAATGGTGGCATGAAGATTTGGTAATATTGCTTTATGTTTTATGTCTTTATGCTTATTTGTGCTTCATTGTTTATTAGGGTTTGATTTATATGCTTTGCTGCCTAACCTTGATATTTAACCCTGATTTACAAATCCAAAATTCAAAACCATAATCAAACTTGTTAAGAGTCAAATCTAGATCCTTTATCTTTTATCTCTAGCTTATATATTTCTTAAAAAAATTTATATCTTAAGTAGTTCAATAAGTTATCCTTAATCAAACTTGGATAAATTAGCTTAGGAACCTGCCTATCCTAAGTAAGAAAGAATAAAATCTCAAATTATCCCTAATCACTAAGTATCTAGATTTACTTGATTCAACTTTAATTTTTCATCATCCCTTAGTCTTCCATAACATCATCATTCCAAAAATTAAGTTTTAGTACAAAGTCCAAGACTTTTCAAAAAATAAAATTAAACCATAATATTAAAAAAATCAACCATCATACACATTCAAATCATCTTATACCATCCAAACCTAAATAAACATTATAACCTTAGATATAGACATCCCTTATTCTAACATCAAACATCCCTCACTTAAACATACCAACATATACACACTAAAATACATACATATAAATAGGTCTACCCTTGCATGACACTTAGAAGGTCTTAAACCAAAAGATTATGGATTCAAACACTTATATAATGATGTCTCTTGGATATCTAAATTCTACATCATAAGGAGGAATAAAATACCAACTAAAATTCCATCAAATACTAAACAATAATGGAATTCTTGTAACACAACTTGAATATTCACCAAGAACACAATAATTTTCACAAATGATGAAGTGAGGATGGGTACATCCAAAAACCCTCTTCAAAACCCCCCCAAAAAAATCACAAATCACCCCTTAAAACTATGCAAGAAATTGTAAACAACTCGGAAAAACCAATTGAAACTTCAACACAATTTTCTTCATTGCTTTGGAAATATGATTACATTAGATTTTCAGTCTCAATGGACTGATGGACAGAAAACCATGTCCATAAAAAAATATGAAAATACAATCCCAACATGCTCAAACAATATCCAAAAAAATACGTGCTTAAAAGCTATGCAAATCTACAAAATGATCCTGCAAATTCATAGTGAAACTCTACCACTGTGTCTTGGAAGATATCCAATCTTCATTGCTGATCAAAAAACTTCATTGACCTGCAAAAAAAATGTCTTCTCAGACTTCAAATACCCATGCCAAGCCTCTTCTTGGTTTTTTTCCTTCTCCCTCAAAAATCTACTTCAAAACTATTTTATTATTTCATAATTTCCTAATTCTCCAACTCCCTGTCAAAGAATTTATTTCATATGCTTAGTTTTACCTTTGTCAACCAGGTACGCCATTTTATGTAGCTGCATATTTATAACCTCAAAAAACTATTAAAAATAAATAAATTTCCATTCCCAACAACCCACCAAAGATAGGAAAAACAATTTTAAATTCTTCCTTTTTTTGACTCTTGAAAAAACAAATGAATAAAAGCAATCTGGGTGCCCACTTCCACAACCCCTATTATTTAGGAATCATGCACAATTTTTTTTTAAACTCCACATCTCAATCCCAATTTCCCCATAATTTTTTTCAAATACTTAATAATTAAATGTTTTAAAATTGCTTTATTTTGCTTTTTCACCCACAAGGCAATTTGTTACAGTTGCACAAGAAAGTAATTGAAAAATTAATTTATTTGAAAATAAATATTTAGCAATCCTCAAAATGTAATCCAAGCCAAAAATATGAAATATCATCACTCCAAAATTTCCACTCCAAAATTAAGCAAAATAGATTGAAACAAGATTACCACTAGGCCATGGATGCTCCTGCATCAGACATCGAAGGTAATTTGAAATGTTTCATGAGTTAAGCTCATAAACATTTGTAAATGCTATGGTCATCTTGAATCCATTTCTCTACCTTATCTACCTTATCATTCCTTCTCTTCTTTCCTTGCAATTTGATATCTCTTCCATCATTTATTCTTCCCCTCCACCTATTTCTTTTTACATAGTTCATCTCCCACCAATATACACTACTATGTTATGAAAAATCATAAAATTTAGCTTCCTCTTCTTTAGTAAAATAATAAAATTCATTTATTACCTCCTCCTATATTATTGCTGCAACAATTTTTTCATCATCAACCTTGATTCAGTCTTTGTGCTTCTTCTTTTCCCATGTTTCCCAAAAGATAGTTTTCAGCTGCAAACTCTTTGTCTTCTGTATTCACATCAATGTTAGTAACATAATCAAAAGATTCATCTTTTTCATCTTGCAACAAAATATTAGTCATACTAATCATTGTATCAAATAAGAGGTCATCAACTGATGCAAAGGGAAGTTTACCAGTCAACTCAACATTCACTTTTTCATCTTATTCCTTAATTTCATCTGTAATTTCTTCATCTACCAATGCATTCTTTGCTGCACCTTCCTCTTCTACATCAATCTTATAATTTTTTATTAAATCAGTTTCAACATTATTTTCACAAAAATCAAAATTTTCCTCTTCTTTATTTTTAGCTACAACCATCTCCTCCATCCCCTTATCACATTCATCAATAACTTTACCTTCAAATAAGATATCTATCTTCCTTATCTCCTCTTTGAGTAAGATATATTCTTCATGTTCACCAAATCCTTCATCAAATATAGGACCCTTAAAGTCCATCATATTAGCTTCTACTTACTCATTGACCTCATTTTCTGTCGTCTCATCTTTCATGCCTTCCGAAAGACATGTCTCCTCAACTTCAGCTTCAGAAACTTCTTCCCACTCATCTTCTGCTTCCATAGTGTCACATGTATGACAATCTGATTCATCTTTTTTCTTCTATGCATTCAAAATATTATTATAATGATAAAAAAAGTTACCATTACCTATTATCCTTGCCCAATCTTCTTTCAAATCTTGTACTGCTTGCTTCAACGCCCCAAATTCTCTCACCTTGTCAATCCTTAGTCTTTCCTTGAGTTTATCAAGTATTGGAACTATCAAAATCTATCTAATAACAAAATGTATTTTTCCTTTCTTCTTTGTCATTTCATCAAACACTTACCACACACTCTCAAACTTCAACCTCTCAAGTATAAACTGCCTCACATTCGACTATCAGTCTACACACCACACATATTCCACCCTCAGGTTCTGGTGCAAACTGCCTCCAATAGGTGATTTTGCCTGCACACTCTGGAAAAATAGCTCTAATACCACTGATGAAGAGAGGATTGGTACAACCCAAAACCCTCTTCAAAACCCCCCAAAAAAAACCACAAATCACCCCTTAAAACTATGCAAGAAATTGTAAACAACTCAGAAAAATCAATTGAAACTTCAACACAATTTTCTTCATTGGTTTGGAAATATGGTTACAGTATATTTTTAATCTCAATGGACTGATGGAAAACAAAACATGTCCATAAAAGCATCTGAAAATACATTCCAAACATGCTCAAACAATATCCAAAAATTATGTGCTTAAAAGCTAAGCAAATCTACAAAATGATCCTACAAATTCATAGTGAAACTCTACCACTATGTCTTGGAAGATATCCAATCTTCATTGCTGCTCCAAAAAATTCATTGACCTGCAACAAAAATGTCTTCTTAGAAATCAAATACCCATGCCAAGCCTCTTCTTGGTTTTTTTCCTTCTCCCTCAAAAATCTACTTCAAAACTATTTTATTATTTCATAATTTCATAATTCTCCACCTCCCTGTCAAATAATTTATTTCATATGATTAATTTTACCTTCCTCAACCAGGTACATCATTTTCTGTAGCTGGATATTTAGAACCACAAAAAACAATTAAAACAAAATAAATGTCCATTCCCAATAGCCCACCAAAGATAGGAAAAACAGTTTTAAATTCTTCCTCTTTTTTAACTCTCAAAAAAGTAGATGAATAAAAGTAAGTCTGGGTGACCACTTCCACAACCCCTATTATTTAGGAATCATGCATAGAGTTTTTAAAAACTCCATGTCTCAATCCCAACGCCCCCATAATTTTTTTCAAATATTTAATAATTAAATGTTTTAAAATTGCTTTATTTTGCTTTTTCACCCACAAGGCAATTTGTCAAAGTTGCACAAGAAATTAATTTATATGAAAATAAATATTTAGCCATCCTCAACATGTAATCCAAGCCAAAAATGTGAAATACCATCACTCCAAAATTTTCATTCCAGAATTAAGCAAAATAGATTGAAACATGATTACCACTAGGCCATGGATGCTCCTGCATCAGACACCCAAGGTAATTTGAAATGTTTCATGAGTTAAGCTCATAAAAATTTGTAAATGCTATGCTCATCCTGAATACATTTCTCTACCTTATCTACCTTATCATTCATTCTTTTCTTTCCTTGCAATTTGATATCTCTTCCATGTTTTATTCTTCCCCTTCTCCTATATTTTTTCTTTTACATAGTTCATCTCCCACCAATATACACTACTATGTTTTGAAAAATCATAAAATTTAGCTTCCTCTTCTTAAATAAAATAATCAAATTCATTTATTACCTCCTCTATTATTTCTGCAAAAATTTGTTCATCATCAACCTTGATTCGGTCTTTGTGTTCTTCTTTTCCCATGTTTCCCAAAAGATAGTTTTCAGCTGCAAACTCTTTGTCTTCTATATTCACATCAATGTTAGTAACATAATCAAAAGATTCATCTTTTTCATCTTGCAACAAAATATTAGTCATACTAATCTCTGTATCAAATAAGAGGTCATCAACTAATGCAAAGGGAAGTTTACCAATTAACTCAACATTTACTTTTTCATCTTCTTCCTTACTTTCATCTGTAATTTCTTCATCTACCAATGCATTCTTTGTTGCACCTTCCTCTTCTACATCAATCTTATAATTTTTGATTAAATCAGTTTCAACATCATTTTCACAAAAATAAAATTTTACCTCTTCTTTCTTCTCAACTAGAACCATCTCCTCCATCCCCTTATCACATTTATTAGTCACTTTACCTTCAAAGAAGATATCTATCTTCCTTATCTCCTCTTTGAGTAGGAGTTCTTCTTCATGTTCACCAAATCCTTCATCAATTATGGACCCCTAATGTCCATCATATTAGCTTCTACTTCCTCATTAACCTCATTTTCTGCAATTTCTTTCATCTCATCTTTCATGCCTTCTAAAAGACATGTCTCCTCAACTTCAGATTCAGAAATTTCTTCCCACTCATCTTCTTCTTCTGTAGTGTCACATGTATGATAGTCTGCTTCATCTTCTTTCTTTTTTGCATTCAAAATATTATTAGAATGATAAACAAAGTTACCATTACCTCTTATCCTTGCCCAATCTACTTTTAAATCTTCCACTACTTGCTTCAGCTCCTCAAATTCTCTCACCTTGTCAATCCTTAGTCTTTCCTTGAGTTTTTCAAGTCTTGGAACTGTCAAAATCCATCTAATAACAAAATACCTTTTTCCTTTCTTCTTTTTCATTTCGTCAAAAAATTACCACACACTCTCAAACTTCAACCTCTCAAGTATAAACTACCTCACATTCGTCGATCCGTCTACACACCACACATATTCCACCCTCAGGTCTTGGTGCAAACTGCCTCCAATCGGCGCTTCTGCCTGCACACTCAGGAGCACTAGCTTTGATACCATTGATGAAGAGAGGATGGGTACAACCCAAAAACCTCTTCAGAACCCCCCAATAAAAACCACAAATCACTCCTTAAAACTATGAAAGAAATTGTAAACAACTCAGAAAAATCAATTGAAACTTCAACACAATTTTCTTCATTGCTTTGGAAATATGATTACAGTAGATTTTAAGTCTCAATGGACTGATGGAAAGAAACACATGTCCATATAAACATCTGAAAATACATTCCCAACATGCTGAAAAAATATCCAAAAATTATGTGCTTAAAAGCTATGCAAATCTACAAAATGATCCTGCAAATTCATAGTGAAACTCTACCACCGTGTCTTGGAAGATATCCAATCTTCATTGCTGCTCCAAAAAATTCATTGACCTGGAACAAACATGGCTTCTCAGACTTAAAATACCCATGCCAAGACTCTTATTGGTTTTTTTCTTTCTCCCTCAAAAATCTACTTCAAAACTCTTTTATTATTTCATAATTTCCTAATTCTCCACCTCCCTGTCAAAGAATTTATTTCATATGCTTAATTTTACCTTCCTCAACCAGGTACGCCATTTTTTGTAGCTACATATTTAGAACCTCAAAAACCAATTAAAACAAAATAAATTTCTATTCCCAACAACCCACCAAAGATAGGAAAAGTAGTTTTAAATTCTTCCTTTTTTTTGACTCTCGAAAAAGTAGATGAATAAAATCAAGTCTGGGTGCCCAGTTCCACAACCCCTATTATTTAGGAATCATGCACAGAGTTTTTTAAAACTCCACATCTCAATCCAAACACCCCCATAATGTTTTTCAAATATTTAATAATCAAATGTTTTAAAATTGCTTTATTTTGCTTTTTCACCCACAAGGCAATTTGTCAAAGTTGCACAAGAAATTAATTGACAAGTTAATTTATTTGAAAATAAATATTTATCCTTTCTCAACATGTAATCCACGCCAAAAATATGAAATACCATCACTCCAAAATTTCCACTCCAAAATTAAACAAAATAGATTGAAACAGGATTACCACTAGGCCATGGATGCTCCCACATCAACAGAATCCCCAAAATCAAGAACTCATGGAAAGAGACATAAAAGCAGGCCAAGATTGTTTCTTGTTAGAATTAATCCAAAATGGATCCAAAATTTCATTGGACTTTGACAAAAAAATAGCTCATATATAACAACCACCAACTACCTAGACAACTTATGAGATCACCTCCCCTTAATTTATCATACAACCTCAACAACCCACATGCAATAGAAGTTTCACAAAACTTACAACAATCTACCCCCATCTCATAACCAATTTAAATTAACCCTTCTACAAAACTTAGATTCACCATACCATCAAGAGTAGTTCACTCCAATATACATCCTTCCACATGCCAACCACATTTAAATCAATCTACCAATTTCATTTAACAAACATCCAACCCATCCATCAACATCACACAAACTTCTCTCCCACACCTTAATATTTTGCATATATCCCTCCCCCAATATAAAACATATACTTTTAGTCCAATTTATTATTAATACATCAATCCAATCACCTCACAACAAAATATTCAACATTCAAACCAAATTTGTACATCACATTACCAACACATACCCCTTAATCAATAAAATATACATTCATACAACCCCATACATTCAACCCACATGTTAAATAATATCAACCACATCAACATTGCATGTGAACTAGTTCAAGATATGTGAAACATGATCTAAGGCCTCCAAGTAGGATGCCACAATAAACCATACATGTTTGATGACATATTTCCTTACCCATTTGATAGGTCCATTAACATGATACCTTTCCCACAAAATTTTGAAATGCCTAAATTCGACAAGTAAAAAGGTAGAGATGGTCCTAGATAACATGTCAAGGAATTATACATAGCTTGTAAAAAATTCTCATATAGAAACATTTATCTTATGAGACTATTTCCTCAAATTTTAGGAGGAAAAGAATTAGAAAGGTTCATTCACCTCCCACATGGCTCTATTACCACTTTCAAAGACCTAGCTAAAAAATTGTTGTACACTTTTATAACATCAAACATGAAACCAATATGTTAGAATTGTGCAACACAATACAAAATAATAGTGAGAGATTCACTACTTTTCTACAATTATGGAGGCATCTTGCAAGTATATTTCCATGACTTCTTGAAAAAAATGGTCACTATCTTTGTGTAAAATTTGAACCAATGAAAGGGATTTTATTTACAAGTACAATATGCTAACTCCTTTGATGAAATCATAAGTAAAGGAGTAACTACAAAAAATTCCCTTATATCCAAAGGTTTATTCAAAATCTACAAAGAAACTAAAGACAATAATAACCAAACTAATGCCAAACCTCATTTTTTGGCTAAGAATAAAAACATAGCTAATGATGATGTAACTAATGCTAAACATGTCCAAAATGTTCAAACAACAATACCATAATCAACACAATAAAATCTAAAAAATACAAGTTATTCAAAATAGTGTCACAATCCCACAAGGACAAACAAAAAAATAATCATAAATGAAAATACACTCTATTAGGGGAACCAATAGATATAGTTTTTGCAAGCTTGTGTGGACACAAAAAAAGTAACCCTTCTACTTTTTCATGTTCAGGCCCTCCTAGTGGACTTTGGCTTGATTTTGCCTAGATTTAATGTTGTAATGTGGTCAACACATTCACATTAGGTCTTGGACCCTTGTGAATCATTAAGACTTCTAGGATGTCTTGTAAAGGTGTTGTGAAGTGTTGTAACTCACTTTCACACTTTTCTAGGACCCTTTCATCATAATTCATCTAAATAACCTCTTTTTATCACTTACCAAGTCTTATTTCAAAGTGTTGTAAAGTGTTGTAACCCACTTTCACACTTTTCTAGACTTATCATCACTAATCAAACCCTTTCTCATGTTTAATTGACCCCTTAATACACTTTCCGCCTCTAAGTGTGTT
>VDFB02133710.1:0-14857 GCA_007258455.2 Sequoia sempervirens | reverse complement strand
CTTCTCCGATCAAATCGTTCAGGATTGGGGCTATGAAATAGTCCACAAATGCATAATAATTGTATGATGAGGAAAGAACATGTGTCCATGTGGATACCGGCTTCCTTTTATTATGCTCATAAAAAATTGATAGCAGAAAAAACTGGGCAAAGAAATTTGAGTTCTGATGTAGAAACATGTGGACCAGGAAGGAAAGAAACCTAAACCTTTTCTCTGCCTAATAATTCTCAAATTGCTATTTCATTTCTTCAACTATAAAATCTGCGAAATCATACCAGAAGAGTTCATGTTGCTTGTGAAATTGTATTTCCGCTCCTAGCTGAAAGGCCTCTATCTTCTCATCGGAGTCTTAGCCGCATACAAAGGCCAACATGGATATGGGGTCTTGGAGATCATCATGGAATGCACCGCGAGACAATGGAATACTTGGTGCTTTAGTGGTTGTGATGTATTTCTTGCTAGTTTCCTCTAATAAGAACTCCAAACCAGTTTTCATCTTCCTCCATATTTTCTTGCTTTTACTCAGGCAAAAAGGCTCGATAGCCTCTTTCCTTTTACTTGGATCCAAGATACATAACATGTGCCAGATGGCCTCTCGAGTGATATGTACCCTTAAGTTGCAGCCCTCAATGTAGCAGGTATCAAGATTGTAATGTTGAATAGCAGCATCAACCACTTTTGGGAAATAGTGCACTAGTGGGACCATCTATTGAGGAAGGCCGCTGTACCAAACTCTACTCGCCATAGGTTAGTCTGCCTTTGGTGCTGACAACTTAGCACAAGCTACCTCTCTAAGTGACTTAGGGTTTTTTGCGAGCCTTGGGTCATAGATATTATCCCATTTTTCCTCAACCTTCATTTGTTTTGTCTATTTCTTGGGCCTATTCAACTCCTTTATGTGTGCCCTTCTTGGCCTGCTAGGTATCCCAGGCATGGCATATGCCACATCCTCATAGACATATACCTCCTCTGAAGAATGTATAGCCCTAAACAGCTCCTGGCTAATTTCCTCCTGAATTTGCTGAGCTGAAGTTTTTGAAATTCTTCTTCCCTTGAAGATTCTCGCAAGCTCTTGTTTTGTGAATCGTCTCAATTCTGGCAACGCCAAAGAAATATAACTCTGCACTCTAGCCCTTTGGTGTTTTTTGAAAATACCTTTTGGAAAACTAAGTCTCTTTACACAATATTTGGCAATCTTTCCTCCAGATAGTAGGTGAAAGCAAGCCTTATGCATTTAATTCAGAATGTACTCTTAACCTAGCAAATTGTACAAAATGAGCTAATGGCCATTTTGAGACAACCGGAGTTCATTATTGCCTTTGGGAGATCATGCGATATGCTCTAATCTCCTTGGAACTTGAGCTGGCAATTTGCTTTCTAATTCTACATTAGCATGCGTTGGTAATGAATGTCTGGTCAGAATGATTATGCCGAGCAAATGATCATGGCCTGAAAAGATATGAATATCGCCTTGGGTTCTGAGATGTGTTTGAGAGATGACACCATGACCTATGGCCGTACGTTTCTCTGCTAATGAGCACCACCTTTTAAGGCTAATTAATTACCTCTAATTAATCAAGCACGCCTTGAGCCATGCTATTACAGATGCAACTAGCTCAGAATTATGGGCAAACGCAGGCATGCTTTTCAAGTTGCAACTAGCTTAATATCATGTTCCTTCGAAGTGGATTAGCATGTGTCTTGTCAAATTTCTATAAAAAGGCCAGTGAGTAGTGAGCAGAATATACTTAGCATTTGCGAATTGATAGGTCGACAGCAGATTCTTAAGAAAGCTTTTTCATAGGTTAGGGGGTAGACACTTTTAGCATTAGCTCAGAAGCCTAAGGATAGTATCAAAGCAATGAACTACTGAATTTTCCTAATTTTGTATAAGTCACAGACAACATTCCTAGGGGAGATTTCAACTAGGAGATTGAAAAGAATGACAAAGAATGAGCATTCTTTGGTCTTGATAGCCATAAAGTGGGTTTTAGGCAAAGATTGTATAGAGTATAAGGATAGGTATCAGGTGAATACCAACGTATGCTCCCACTTTGTCATGTCCATGCTGGACATTAGCATTCCCCGGCCACTTATCATGAAGTTGGTTAAGGAAATATTCCCCAAAAATAACCTGAATGGCCGTGGTGAAGTTGTTGCGCATGTTGCTTATGGGGTGGGTCCGCCGTCAGCTAGCGACCTGCATCGCTTTATTGAGGAAGAAGCTGTCGTTGTTTGGTTGCCATTCCTCAGTGGATTTCACTTATAGACCCACGACTAGCACCATCAGAGGGTTACCCAAGCACTACACTTCCTATTTTGCAGCTACAACATGATACCTTTCTACGACATAGATTAGTATACTGACTTTAGGAACCTGGTGTTCCCCTCGCCAATGGCAGTCGTGCCAAATGATGCTGCCAATGTTGTCGAGGAATCTGTGGATGAGGAAGAAGTGGACGCTACAGTAAATGAGTCAATTGCTAGCAACCATGCCTTTGGATAAAAACCCTTTCTTGTTGCTTGAACTATCACTCCACCTAATAATTCTCAAATTATGTCTCCTAGTAGTTATATATAAGCCTGACAAAAAGGCTATCATATATATAGTAGCTTAATATACTTGTAAATTTTGAAAAATGCCCTCCCAGCCACTATTGTAATTAAAAGAACATATATGAATATATATATATTGTTTAAAGAAAATCCATGTTCTCTCCTTTTATTCTATACTTAGTTTTATTGGCTTGTAACTTTTATACTGTCTCTCCACAAATGGGTGTATTTTGTGTAAAGCAACTCTTGGTGTTCCACCCATCAATAATAATGGGAAAATTCCATAGAATAACAAAATAACATAGAAAAAGACCGGCCAAAGAAACAAGAAACAAAATAAAAGTGCTTTTTACATATGTACAAAGTAGAGCCTGATGCTTAATAGAATAACTTAAGGTGAATCCCATTGATCAGGATTCACAACGGTTCCTGCTCCATATTCTCTAGCTCAAAAGCGTTGTGTTCTTTACACCGAATGATTTTAAAGGGACCCTCCCATAGGCTATCAAATTTTCTGTGCTGACCCAGCTTTGTGGCCCTGCTATCATACTTAAGCACTAAGTCTCCACATTTTAGACCCTGGTCTGAAGCCTTCTTGTCAAACCATCATTTGACCATCTGTTGACGGCTTGTCATCGCTGTTAGGGAATTCTCCCTTTTTTCTTGTACTTCCAGTAGTTCAGCAAGCCGAACCTCCATGGCTTCATTTTGTTCTATCTCAAGAGATTTCAACAACTGTATTACCGGGATCTCCATGGAGATAGGTAATAGCGCCTCTTTCTCGTATACCAACTCATAAGGTGAAGTCTTAAGGACTTTCTTAGGAATTATACGATTTGCTCAGAGAGTCGTTCAGAGGTTTTTATGCCATTCCCTTTGGTGTTCTGAGCCAATCCTTTTAAGGAGTTAGACTAAGCTTTTGTTTGTTGACTCTGCTAGACCATTTCCCTGTGGATAATAGTTTGATGATGTTTTAAGGAATATGCCATTCTTTAATGCAAAGTGACATACCTTTGTACCTAGAAATGCTCTGGAATTATCCGAAATGATAGTTTTTGGATGGCCAAACCTTGTCACTAGTTCCTTGAGGAAATCTACAATCTCCTTTTCTATTGCACCTTTAAGGGGAACAGCCTCCGTCCACCTTGTGAAATAGTCTGTAGTGGTTAAATCCATTTGTGTCTAGCATTAGAAACTAGGTTGATCATTACGATGAAGTCCAAGCCCCACTGTACGAATAGTTCGTCCACCACTATGGGTTTTAGGGGCATTGTGAAATTCCTTCTTCTATCAGTGAAGAATTGACATTTTTTACAAGCCCTCACCAGAGAGTGTGAGTCTTTGAAAATCGTGGGCCAATAATAGCTAGCACACATGATTTTAATCATTGTGGTTTTGGCAAAGAAATGTCTGCCCATTGCGCTATTATGAAATGTCCTCTTTGACTACTCAGAAGTGACACATCGTAGGAGAATGCCATTGAAATTCCTTTTGAAAAGGACTCCCTCTATTAGCATATACCTGCAACTTTGCAGCCAGTAATACCTCCTTTTTTGGGAAGAAAGGCCTGGCGAGTACTTTCCGATTTGCATGAACCTCATCCTATTAGTAAGCCAACTGCCCTTTGATTCTAATTCATTCATCAAGATGAGCTCTGGCTACTCTTCAGCGATAGGTACCTCCTCATTTTGTGCCATATACTCACATAGTCCTCTTCCTTTAATAGTCTTGCTAGGCCTGACTTCAATGTCGTATTCAAGGATCTTAGTGATCTAATTAGCCCTTTTCTCTGTGATCTCTCCTTCGATAATGTATTCACATACACTGGAATGTGCGACATATATTGGCACTTTATTGTAAGAAATTAAATGGTAGAACTTCTTAAGTCCCTTTACTATTGCAAGGGCTTGCCTTTCGACAAATTATAATTCACCTCATATTCCTTTAGTGCCCAAGAATAGAATTCCACTGGATGTTCCCCCTTTTCTTCGTTATCCTTTTGGGTTAGAATAGTAGCAATACTGGACCTGCTACTAAAAGCATATATTATAAAATCCTTAGATTGGTTTGGATTAACTAGCACCAGGGCCATGGAAATAGCTTCCTTGACTCTTTCAAAATCCTCCCAAGCTTCGGTCGTCCATTTGAATGTTTGATCTTTCTTTAGCATTAGAGTGATTGGCCTAATTATTCCTACAAAATCAGAAATAAACTTGCTGACAAAATTTACCTTCCCCAAAAAGGACTGAACAACCTTTTTATTTACCAGAAGGGGAAGTTCTCTTATAGCCTTTACTCATTTAGGGTCGATTGATACACCTTCCTTTGACACCACGTGTCCGAATAGCTTACTTTGCGGTACACCAAATACACATTTCTTTGGATTCAGGGAAACTCTGAACTCCAGGTACTTTTGAAAAACTAACTCCAAATGGTCGAAATGATCATCCTTAGATTTGGAGAACATAGTGAGGTCATCTAGATAGATTAGGATAAACTTATTGATCAGCTCGTTGAATGAAACATCCATCGCCCGTTGGAATGTTGCCCCTGCATTGGATAAACCAAAGGGAATTTTAGCATATGCAAATGTCCCCCACTTTGTGGTGAACGTAGTCTTGTGTTGATTCTCCTCTTTAACTTGGATATGGTTGTAGCCGAAGAAACCATCCAGCAGAGAAAACATTTTCGATCCTGCCACAGTTTGTAGGATTGATTCCATGGAAGGCAATGGATAGTGATCTTTCAGAGATGCTCTGATTAGGTCTCAGAAGTCTACACACAATCAGATATCACCATTCTTCTTTCGGACCGGCACCAGATTCGATACCCAAGTACTATGTTTGATTGGGAAGACAATGCGTGACTCTATGAGCTTAGTCAGCTCTTGTGCCATTAGCACCTCAATTTTAGGGTTAACTGGCCTCTATTTCTATCAAACTGATTTCGTACCTTCTGATAGCTCAATAGTGTGTTGAATGATACTAGGATTGTAACCCTCTAGATCATCATATGACCAGGCTACTACTCCATATTTTTCACAGAAATTGATGAGCCTTTCCTTATCATGGTGTAGGACATCTTTTTCGACTCATAGATTCCTACCATTAGAGACCTGAAGGTCCACAAAATCACTTTTGTATGCCACAAACCTCCGCTTATCATTTCGGGCATCATTACAATCGAAAAAGTTTTTGAGAGTAACCAATCCTTTCACAAGTTTATTAGATTTGAGTTGCATAATTTTCCCTTCATAAGCCTCGACGATATTAGGATGAAGCTGATCAATGAATTCCCCTGAATGTTGGATAAATGAGGCAATATGTTCATCACTTTCAAAGACTTGCCAACTCTGATCATTGTCAGGGATTGCTGGTCAAACTAGCACTCGTAATGAATGTTTGTTCTAAAGAAAATCAGAGATAGGATCAAACTGAGCACCAATCACAGCCATGCAATCTGCATCGTTGTTCTATTTTTGGGTAATGGTTTGGATGTTGAAAGCTTCAAAACCCTCAATTAGGTCCCAGACTCTGTGCCGATAGGATCACATGCAGACATTCTTTACTGTAGAAATTTTTTGGAGCTAGTTAACTACCAGTTCAGAGTCTCTAAACACAATTAGTTGCCTAATACCCATCCGCTCCACAAGGCTTAAACCTTGGACTAACTCTTCGTACTCGGCCTCATTGTTTGGACATGTAAAATGAAAACGAAAAGACCTCAGCCATTTTTACTTTGTGGGGATACTAGACATATCCCTACTCTAGCACCTACTTTGCTTCTTGCTCCATCAAAGTATAATGTCCATAGCTCATTTTCCTAGTTACCCTCAGACTCTCTGATGACCCTCAAAATCACCTGGTCTTCATCATAAATTACATATGTGCCCAATCCTGTAGCATGATAATTGCTGAAAGGATTATTGTTTATGTGTTCACTCAATAGACCATCTTCCTTATCACTCTGATCTCTGCTCGCTTTCTTCTCCTCTAGCAATTCAATGCAATACATTTCTTGATTAGTGATAGAGGTATGCGCCGCTTCAAAATTGATCAAGGCCTCATCCGCTACATGTTCAGAAAGCAAAGCCTCTGATTTTATCTTCATTTTAGCACCATGCTTGGTCCTAAGTATCAGATGCGACCAGTCCAAGGACAAGTATCCACCTACCTTTGAAGTAAACTCTCGTGAGAGATAGAGACCAAACATAGGGGGAACATCTATGATCACTATATCTTATGGGACCGTGATACTAGGGCAAGCAAATAAAGTTAACCACTGAGCTTTGGTGATGCCTACGGTCTCGACTTTATTTCCATCAAGCTGCATCACCCCCCTTTTCATAGGTTCGTAGCTGAGTCCCAAAGCTTTAACTATTTGTTTAGGCATAATTATTGTACTGGTGCTAGAATCAATCATAGCATTGTGTAATAGCTTCTTTCCCACAATGAGAGTCAAGAAGAAGGGCTGAGGTTTCGGCCTACTTCTTCCTTCGGTAGGAAATTCCTTCGTATTGTTTGTAAGAACCTTTGTTGGCAGTATGTGACAAATAGGCTCTATGCTGGCAGATGATTCTGCTGATGACATGCTGACCTCTTCCTGAAGCACCTTCTGTAATAGCGTTTTTTATTCCAGGATGGCTAGAATGTCCCATAAAGAAACATTAGCAGATGATTTCTTCAATTGTTCTACTACATTAAAGGGTGACAAATTTGGAGCTCTTTGGTCCTTGGTTCTTGTTATGATAATTTCCTTCCAAGGTTGAGAAGGTGAAGGGATGGTTGAAGTACTAGGAATTTGATCAGAGGCGCCTTTGAGTTACGGGTTGTCCAGATGTGAAACAACTAACTCACCGATGAATCTCCTCTTTGATCGTGTCTTGTAATCAGAATGTACTTGTAGTGTTCTAGATATGAATGCATCATTGGAAAACACTGTTTCTTCTTCTTCCATCTAGGAGAAGAGCGCATGATCAAAAGCAATGTCAGATTCTTGTTCTAAAGACATTCCTTTCATTTGCGCAGCCAAGACCTCACTCTCCATTTATGGTGAAGTATACACATAACCTCCATTTTTGGTTATTGTGCCTTGACCATGTTGCTCTGCCACCTTTTGTTGTAGGTTGCCACATGGGCAGTTCCAGGGCATATGTGCATCGTTGCAGGGGAAACACCATGGATTGACATCATCGATAAGATTGTTCTATCCTACAGTTAATTCCTTGCTCGAGCTTGGCGACACACTCGTCAGCAGAGTGGGTACCGATACCATTTGGTTTGCAGTTGGCGTTGGTGGATTAGTGCGGGGTGCACCCTGATATTGGTTTTGCTGATAAGTAGATCACCCACTTTGATAGTTTTGATACATGGGTCTCGGAGGTGTTGCTTGGTTCTACTTAAGAGTTGTTATATCATTCGCCATGGTTTGCAACATCTCTTTGAGATTGATTATTTCATCTTTGGAAGAGCCTGATGTAGAAGCCACATTTTTAGAAGTAGCCGCATATGAATATATTGACTGAACGGCTACAGGCACACTACTCGGTATGACATCTTGCGCAGAGATTGATATTTCAGGAAATATCGGCATCATAGGTCGAGGAGGCAATTTCCCACAATCTATCAAATGATTTTTGACCTTGATAGCGATGCCATAAGCATCTGGTAGTGTAGCTCCTACCAAAGACTTGATCATCACAGAAATGTCAGAATTGATGGACTTCAAATAAAATATAAATGCTAACTTGGGAGTCGGGCGAATAGTAATAGGGATCCTCTGCCAATTCGCATGAAATTAGGCATTGAAGTCTGTCAGAGCTTCTTGAGGGGCTCGCTTTATGACATATAGTTGATAATACAATGAAGAATGATCTCCATCGTTCGAGAATCTCTCATAGAACGGATCTCCCAGCTCGTCCCAGGTGCGAATTGAGTTGGGTGTCAACATGCTATACCAATCCAATGCCTTACCTTTGAAAGATGTGGCGAGAAGCCTTAAGGCTACATTCTGCACTGTGATCCCATGAACTAGACATACGTCGGCCACATCCTGCAAATGTTCTGCAGGTGTTCTTGAGTTATCTCTAGTAAATTTTGGAATAGATTTCATTGCCAAAACTAGGATTGTGCCCCAGATAGCAGGTGCTACTAGGTCTACCAGGGGACTTCCAGCATCCCATGCTACGTAATTTCTATTGGCGGCTGGCAACATGGTGAGAGGAAAAAGCGGCAGGGAGGGAACGGTCACTAGTTGATTTGCGGCCTGGAATGTCCCTAGCGGAGGTACAATTAAACCTAGATTATTTGTAGTTTGGGATCTAGTTACAGGCCGATGGCTCATACACTCTGTTACAATTCAATTTCATTAAGCTTGGGTCCCACCGGGCATGCCATAAAAAGAACAAACTATTGACACCAAAATTTGATGAGGTAACTGAGTCTTATGGGAAACTCAGTTTAAGGGGAGCCTTTTGCGCTAAATTGAGTAACCTCCAAATTTTAGAGAAGTCAGTTTCTTCTGTAATGGGTTTTGGAAAGGGAAAAAAAAATGGATATGATAAAATAAAGTCTAACCTAAGGTGATATGCCATAATTTGTTGATGGGTATGATAAATCATAGATTTAAGGGCCTGAATAGTGTTTTTATGTTCCAAAATGTGAGAGACTTAAGATTATAGCATAGATAATTCATTTATTGACATAAAATAATGATGCATGCATCTTTACTACTAAGAAGATTCATTAGACATGATTAGGTAGGAAAATTTGTATCCAACATATATAGAAGTTCTTCAAATGAAAAGTCAAAATAGTATAAGGCATAGTTCATAGTTTAATCAAAGCATAAAAATAGAAAGGCCAAACAATTGGCACAGTCTGAAAGTTTTGCAAATAAAATAGTAATAAAGGCCTGGTGTCTTTTGCTAAAACTAGTGTGTTTTTTCCTCAAAATTTTGGGGGGATTCCTCCTAACAGAGGAAGTATATATAGCAAGAAAACTCCCAAAACTCTCACCGCTTTGGAGAACAACAACAAAAAAGATCCCGCCATCTTCATGTAATGATGTCTGAATCAGAATATACCCAAAGTCATTATAATAGCATTGAGTAGGAACACAACATCCAGTCATTCCAAGTGTAGGTGCATCCTTTGTAATGATGGTGGTGGTCCTAGTCAGGCGCGACCAGATAATTATCACCCATTGCTGCGAAGCAGCATCAAAAAACATTATTACGTTTAACTAGCCTAATGCCCGTATAATAGATCAACTGCTAGACACGTGGCATTCTTTCATAGATCATATGAACTCCTCTCCTATTTCCACTAAGGATTTGTGAAAATGCAACATGTGTTGTATGGGTTGAGAACCTTAGCACTGCAGAGGGGACGCTCCATTGGCAGGGAGCAAAAGATGCGTGGCAGCATTTCGCTGCCCGCGGTTACTATTTCATCCCCACGTTGAAAATTTTCTGAATGGTCACCATGTAGCAAGATGTGGGGCCTGTATGCAACCTAAAATGGTCACCTAGACTTTGGGCCCCATTTATTTAATTTGTCAACATCAACTTTCTGAATCAATTATTGTTGCATTTTCAAAATCAAATTTCTTAATCAATTCATAACTATTTCAAATTTTTCAATTTTCCCTAAGGTTTGAATGCTTCATTAATTTTATTTAATCAAAAGAAATAACCTTTTAATAAATAAAATATTGTTATTTAATTGAAGTTAATATTACTTAAATAAATTATGCTATTTAATTAAATCTATTTTTTATTAAATAATTTTATTTTATTTTATTAATATTCATTTCTAAATTACATAATCTATTTTATTTTATTAAAAGAGATATTAGCATCATCTTAAATTAAATAAAATAAATGAAATATCCTCTCAAGAATATCCTGTGATGAAAAAAAGGGAAACAAATCAGTTAAAAGGGAAATAAACTAAAAAAGAATTCCAATCAAGATTTGTTTCTATTTTTCTATTTATCCCACATTGCTTCTGAATTTGCCTTCAATTCTACTTTTGCCTATAAAATGAGCCCTCTCATTCTCATTTCAAGAATCACGAATTTTTACATCAGACTTATGCTACAAATTTGAATTTTATCATTTGAGATTACATTAGTTTGATTATATAAGCATCTTATTTTTAGAGCATATAGTTTAATATTACATTTTAGCTTAATCTTCATAGTAGATTAATTTGCAAAATAATTCATTTATGACATTGCATGTAGATTAAGTTTCATTTCAATAAATTAGTTTGGTTTATTACATTTTACAGCCATTTAGATTAGTTTTCATTGTTGCATTGCAAGAACAGGATTCATGGAGATTGGCATTCTTGCTTCTCCTCTTTGAATCTCTCGTTCCGAGATTGTATTTGCAGGGGTAACAGGGTTAATCTGAGGGCCACAATATCAATCCCTGCTCTTCTTGGATAGAGAGCTGTGAATCGATTTGCAAGGACTCATTATTGAGTATCCTTGCATGCAAGGATTCACAGAAGTATAACATATTTTCAGTTATACATTTTGGCGCCCACCGTTTTTAATTTTTAGTTTTTTTTAATTTAGTTTTTAATTTAGTTTTTAAATTTCGTTTTTAATTTAGTTTTTAGTTTTTAATTTAGTTTTTAATTTTTAGTTTTTTAGTTTAGTTTTTAATTTCGTTTTTAGTTTTGATTCATTAATCCAGCTTCCACTCAGTTGCAGGAAAAATGATTTCTGGGTTTTGTAGCCAGGGTCAAAATCCGATCTGGGTATCTTTCAGTTTTTTGATTTCTTTCACAGATCTGAAGAAAATAGCCGCACAAAAACCGTCGCGCGTCATTTTTCACCTGGCTAAATGTTTAAAAAAAATTATTTTTTTCATCTTCTGCTTGCTGGATCAAAAAACGATTTCTGGGTTTTATTTTTGCTTCAAAAAATTTCTGGGTTTCTGTTTTTATCTACTCATTATAAACAGATTTTTCAGAAATAAAATTTGAAGATTTTTATGCATGTTTTAATTTAGTTTTTAATTTTTATTTTTAATTTAGTTTAGTTTTTAATTTTAATTTAGTTTTTAATCTTAATTTAGTTTAATTTTTAGTTAGTTTGGTTTAGACTTTAATTTAGATTTTTAAATTAGATACTTTTTTAGTTTCTAAAATTCAAATTAGATTTTTTTAATTTAAAGTAGATTCTTTAACTTTGTTAATTTAAATTAGATTTTTTTACTTTAGATTTTTTAACTTTATTAATTTAAATTAGAATTATTAATTTAGATTAGAATTTTTTTTAATTTAGATTAGATTTTTTTAATTTTATTAATTTAGATTAGTTTTGTTTTAAATTTTTAGTTTAGTATTAGATTAATTTAGTTTAATTTTAGTTTTGTTAACTAATTCCTTTTAGATTAAATTTTGACTAGATTAAATTAGATTTTTTAATTCTAGTTCTTTTAAATTTTTTTTTCCAGAGCATAACAGTTTCTGCAGGACGCCAGTCAGAGAACTTGAAACACACTAACGGTTTGATTGCAGGACGCGTGACAAAGACTTGAAAACAAACACTTACGCTTGTCAAAGATCCTATTTAAAAAAATATTGTGTTTGTTTTCCTGCTTTTCAATTCACATAGTCTAATTAGGGCTTCGTTAAAATTCTTAGGAGTTTCGATAGTGAGTAGGAAATTTGGCTCTTTGTTACATGGGGGTGATGACCATGGACAAATCCAGGCTCCTAATGATCTTACTCATATGACGAACTCTTAGGGAGCGGAGCAAGGTAGTGAATCTTTAGCACTTTCACTCGTCAGGGGATTATGCTCTTCTCTTATTAAGAGAATCAGAAACCCAAAAGCGTGTGGATTTGGTGAAGTGAAACTAGCTCGGTGATTAAGGTTGTTTAGTGTGTTTGGGTAAAGAGATGGGCTAGAGAAGTATGCTCTTCTCCTTTTGGGAGAATCAGAAAATCAGAAACCCGAATCCGAGCCATGTCCAGTGTCACCTTTAGAGGGCCTGTCGGAAGTTGAACCTCCGAGAACGACCCAAGTGAGTGCACATTGACTTATCATCCCGGTGATTCCACCTCAATTATAATAAGAACGCCTTGTTGAGTCTAAAGACTCCAAGACCATAGTAACTTCTTTCCATGACTTGGACGATCATCATGGAAAAGCTCTGTTTATTGCACTGAGCGGCGCCGCTCCGAGCCCTGCTTGCAGGGGTGTGTGATTTTCAGTGTTGGTGTGGCTGCGAGGCCCGAGCTCTGTATCAGAGGCACCGAAGGTTATTGTGAACGGAAGCCAAGTAAAAACCTCTTAGTTAGTTGCCTACCCGGTTCACCCCGAAAGGAGTCATAATCTTTGCACAAGGAGGGGGAAGAATCTCTCCGTATGTTGATCATACACAGATTCCCATCATAGGCATACACCTAGACGTTTGGAGGCGGTTGTGACACTGGCCCCTGCTACAAGGGTAACCTTTGAACGTACACTGTTGAGTCCTTGGAAACACCAAAAACACGGGCGCCCTCTAGGGGGTGACACGGCTGTGTGAGGTGCACGTATGCGCATAAGCAATGGGGCAAAGGTTTTGACTTCTCACCATTTTCTTTGGTAGGGATAGCTATGTGTTTGTTTTTGAGTCTTAAACATTGTCCAAACATCTTCAAACAAGACTTCCCCGATACTATCAAGTTGCTTTGTCCTTGATAGATCTGTTATTGACTACTTTTTGTATCACAACTTGTTTGATTGAAACCTATGTGCTTGATCAAAATCTGTGGATATACTTGCTTGATCTTTGAAAATAAACAACAAACTGAAATACTGAGTTCTTCGATTAGGTGACTTGTCCCAGTTTTAGAGACTTGTTCTGTATTTAGAGTTTATGTGTCCTTGACCTTTTGAATTAGTGATCCTTGATCTCATAAGCGATTTTGCTTGAGATTGGCAAATTAGGAATTGTTCCTATCAAATAGATAAATTTTAGACTCTTTGATAACACACTTGGAGAGTGCTAGTAGTCTCCTTGTCCACCCATTTCATGCCAACTAAACCCAAGACAATTTGTGTGTAAGTCATCCTCCGATCCATATGTGCTAGGAAACACCCAAGAATTGAGCACCAGGCGTGGTTGGTTTGGTACTATCGCAACAGCCTCTATTTCAATTCATCTCCTGACAAGAGAAAACTTTACTATCCTAGTCTCGGTATTGACGCTTAGAATTTTTTGTTTACTTGAATCCCTTCCTTTCATGTCACAACAAGATATCAAGTGAGCCAAGGAAAGCGACCTTTAGATAGTTCCCACCAACTACTCCCTAGTTCGCACTGGCCAAAAGAGAGAAAGGAAAGGAACTAACATTTGACCAAATACCTAGGAGTCACTCTGAAACCTATTTTCGACCCAGAAGAGCCATTTTAGTGACTTGAGTACTCCTCAAGACTCTTCCACTCGTATGGATATGAGTTATATCACACCGGCGTGAGAGGGAAATATGGATCAAAAATCTTGATGATATCTAGAACAACACGTATACAATATGATATTTGGAAATTCTTCTCATGATGATCAACCTGGTTCACCCCTCATTAATACAAGATATATGGATGCCCATCAACGGGATGAAAGGTATAAGAGATGAGCTCAACAAGAAAAATGGTCACAATATGAAGACCAAGACAATGAACCTCGTGATGCTCATGTCAATACAACGTATACCAATGACTTGTTCAAACAATCTAGACCAAGCTCGCCACTTCAACATACCTCAAGGTTCACAAGTGATAGGCTTAGAAGAATTGAACGCGAAAAGAAAGCCTTTCTAGATGAACAAGCTGCAAAGCAAGAAAAGTTTAGACAACTTGAGGAAGAGAGCCATGCTTTATTGGAAGTACAAAGGAAACTCGCTCAAGAGGAGCAAGATAGGTAGTTAGCCCACCAATTAAACAAACAATACAATACAAGGGGTGCTAACAGTGGACATAATTCTCCTCCCTCCACCCCTTCCAGAACACCAAGAAGTAGAAGACGGTCAAGGACCCCTTCTAGATCTCCTAGTCCCAGAGGAAGAAGGGCCTCTCAGTATGCTCACTATAGGAGGCAAACTCCTCCCAGAAATTCAAGACCACACTCCCAACATGTACATCCTAGTTCCCAACATGGAGGTGGTAGCTCACATTATGACTTTGATACTCAAGACTTCATACGAATACAACAAGAGCCTATCTTCCAACAGTATGTGGAGAGGTATTTGGAACAAAACAAAGATAAGTTCTTGGAAAGTCTAATCAACAAGGGTGC
>VDFB02133708.1:0-27389 GCA_007258455.2 Sequoia sempervirens | reverse complement strand
GCCGAGGTGTATAGTATACCATGGGCTATACAATATAGCATGATCAGTCGCCACATACCAACATGTGTTAGGGATCTCTACCACTTCTATGCCAATAAAGTGATGAAATCTAGGGTTTGATGCTAATTGCATATGGATATTAGTTAGTTTTCCCACCACCTTTACCTTAGTTTTGTCAAGTTGTGTAATCTTTTTCAAAGAGCTTTCTGGTGTTAACCCTAAGGTTTGGCACACAAAAAGTGGCATCACATTTGTGGAGGCTCCTGAGTCAACCAAGCAATTGTATAGGTTCTTTCCAAATATTCTTAATGTTAACAAAAATAGTGGAGACTCTGTCTTCCCTTTGTATAGGGGCATGTGAGCATATACAACAAAAATTAGTGCTTTTATCTTTCACTTTTAAAGGAACGTCTTTATTCTACAACTCCTTGTTGGTTAGGCTTTATTTAGGGAATTATTCTAGCATGCTTAAGAAAGCCTTTTTAATCATTGGTGTTTTAAGTAATTCAGCCAACAATAAATTGACCTTCACCTTTTTTTATCTCTTCGACCAAATAATTTGTTAGGTTATTCTATTCAATTGTTTTAGTTTTACCATACTTATGTGGATTTAAAATGTTATTATATTGTGGTGTTGCTTTAGGTTGCTCAGGGTTGTTACTGGACTTACCATTTGGTGGTGTGTTAAAATTATTGGGTGGTATTGACGTAGTCAGTTGTCCCCTAGGCTTGTTTCCACTAGCAGTATTGCTTCTCAAGTTGTAATATGTCCTTTAGGATATTGTTGAAAGGCCTAAACCTCACTAGCTTTATCTTCAGGTATATTCTCATCCTGATAAACAAACACTTTCAAAAAAAATTCTATTTCAAGAAATTCTTCCATTTCAGGAAATTTTTCCATTTTGGGAAATTTTTCCATTTTAGGAAATTTTCCATTTTGGGAAATTTTTCCATCTCGAGAAATTTTCCCATTTCGTGATTTTTCTATTTCGAGAAATTTTTCATTTTTGGAAATTTTTCCATTTCGGGAAATTCTTCCATCTAGAAAAAAAATCATTTTAGGGAATTTTTCATTTCATGGAAATTCACTTCTCTTAGAAAAATTTGAAACTTTCAAAAATTCGCAAAATTCCAAAATCTCTAAAATTTCCAAGTTGTCCAAAATCTCCAAAATTCCTTAACATGCCAAAATCTCTTAAATTCCTTAACAAGCCAAAATCTCCAAAATTCCTTGACAGGCCAAAATCTTCAAAATTCCTTGACAGGGTGAAATCTCCTAAAATCCATGATAGGTTGAAATCTCCTAAAATCCATGATAGGGTGAAATCTCCTAAAATCCATGACAAGGCGAAATCTCCTAAATTCTCTGACAAAGTTAAAATTCTGAAATTCTATGACAGAACCAAAATCTTGAAAATGTTTCTTTTTTATGTTTTAAGGATTAGCTTTTTAGCATGTGAATTAATAATAATGATATTTGTTAAATATGGGAAAATGTGGGTTCTTTTCCTTATAATTTGAGGTAAAATTGATATATTTAGATTTCTAAGGGAATTTTGTTCATGCTTGACTTATAGATGCAAGTTGGGAAGAGAGGAGCCATCATAAAATTATTATTGGAAGGAGATTAAATAAACCAAAGGGGACTTGCATATGGATGTAGACATTCCAAAATGACCTAGGCCTCTAAGCTTCATTTTACCACTTTCTCACCCTAGCATAATTAATACATTTAATTATGTCCTTGGTCCACATTTCGACTATTGATTAAATAATTCATACTATTTAATTAATTCATGTAATTTTATTCTTCATGATTATTAAATAAATAAATTTTATTTATTTATTAAATAATGGCCATTAATTGTCTGTTTTCCCTTTTTAATTAAATAAATTTCTTTAATTTATTTTAATTCCCCTTATTCATTACTCTCTTTTCCTCGACATTAAATAAATGAATTACATTTATTTATTTAATATCATACTATGTCTTAATTAAATAAATTCATTAATTTATTTAATTAATCTCATCTCCTAAATTAAATAATTAAATTTAATTATTTAATTACTAGATTATCTTCTCATTTTAAATTAACAAATTATTTAAAATGTCATGTCAATCTTAACTGAGCCCTTTTGATAAATAATCGGAAAAAGATTATTTATTATCTCTCAAATATAATTTGAATTATTTTTAATTCAAATTAGTAATTAATCTTCTAAAAATCAAGCAATAAGTGATTCTTGATTTTCTAAATCTTATTCCCGCCAGTTCTTATCTCTTTGATTTTCGAATCGCAAATCAGGCAATCTTATCTTCTTGATTTTTCAAAATCTTTATTTCTTTAATTAATTTCCTTATTTATTCTCCACCGTCGATCTAATTTTATTCCGACCGTTCGATTAAGGATTTTGCCCTAACCCTAATTAGGGATTCTCAGGTTAAATCTGGATCGTTCGTTTTAGGGTCTCTTCATTGATTTATCTCGTCCGTCCGTTCGAAATGGCCTTTTCTATAAAATGCCATTTCCTTCTCATGTTTGGGACCTTGACATTTTTACGTAATTACTATAGTCATTTACTTAGCTTCACATTTCATTGTCATAGGCAATTGTAGTATTTCATTATTGGCATTAGGTTTTAGGCATTTGATTAATATTGACATTTGTTTTAGACATAGGCATTGGCAAGAGTCATAGGCATAGCAAATCCTTCAAATCTTGTTGTAGGGCTTAGACATTTAGATTGCTCGAACGACGAATCTGAGGGCAACATACATTTCCAGCAAGCAAGAAGGTGTAACGAAGATCAATCATGGAAGATGGAGACTCTTGGTGATATATTTCCTTTTCGTTTTCATTTGATTTCCATTGTACTTCGTTATATCATTGGATTTTTATGTTATTTGTGCTAACCCATTTAACAAATCTGATTTCCCTTGATTACAATGGATTTGTCAATGCTAGCTAGCCTAGGAGGTGTTGTGTATCCCAAGGTGCCAAGAGGGAAATTTGAAAAAAATTATAACTGAATTAAATCAAATATTAAATGAAACTCCAGGATTTAATGTTGGTCCACATAAGAATCTGTGCCAAAGTATGTGCCAATTGTGCAAAGTGTTTTGGGGATCAAAAAGGATTTATTTTAAATTTTCAAATGAGGAAAAATGCCAAGATCAAACTTGTAACAAAATTTTTAATTGGAGATAAAAGGGAATATTTTGTAAGAATTTAATGCACCTCCAATATTAAATACGAATGTACACTATCCTAGTTTGGATAGATCTGAGCCATTGATCAATCTTATATATCAACCCTTGATTTGTACTTGAAAATATATGAAAGGAAGCTTTCCTCATTTTGAAGGGTTGATATGGAATTGTTGTAAAGACGTTTTAAAGTTAATACAAGAGAAAACATTGAAGTTGTAGTGCTCTTTTCCTTGTGACTTCTTAATATGTGCATGGTTCTTTCTTCCAATTTAATTTTCAGCTATAGTTTTAGTTTATTTTTGATGATGGAAAATTGTTGAAGATATTTGATGAATCTGGTGCTCATACCATTTGTGATTTGCTGCTAGTAAGTTACTTTGTATGGTTAGTATGAGCCTTTTATTGTATTAGTTCAATTGTGAATGTTTATGCATGTTATGCCAAAATATTGGATATATGTGTGAATGTTTACAATCTAAAAATTTTAAGATTTCTTTTGAAGAATGCATCATTTCTGCAACATTGTGGGTTTAACCCTAATTAAACAAGAAATAGTTTTTGTTGGGTGAAAATTCTGTAATCCCTTTACAAATTACAAAACTTGAATTTCAGCCATAATTGTTGTGAGATAAAATCTCTCCTCTCAGAAAGGGGAGGCGCCCTTCTTATTGCTCACTACAATTAACTAGAAACTAAACTAAGATATATACATTATAATTATCCATGAGGGGTGTCTCCATTAGCATATCCTCTTGTTTCAGGATAAGAGAAACAAACAATAATGATATCCTCAAATATAACTAGTTAGAGCAATAATAGCCGCTACCCGCAAGTACCGACGAACAAAAGTAACTTACAAAAATCTGTTGAAACACAAAGTCTTCATTTGCTTTCCCATGATGATTCCAAAATAGTAATAAGTGATGCAGGTTGAAGCACAAAGTCTTTCAACTCACTTCACAAAGAGATTCATGAACCAAGTGAATAATCCCAAGCACAAAGTCTTCAAATTATCCTCCAAAAAGATTTCAAGATGTATCACCAGTTGTAGCACAAAGTCTGTCAACTAATAACAATGATCCACATGAATATAATTGCAAATTGTAGCACAAAGTCTACAAGTTCCCAACATGATTCATACACATAAGAATGCAATAAAAAATTTCAGCACAAAGTCTTCAAGTTCTCAATCAAATTCACACATGCTCCAAATGCCATATGATAGCACAAAGTCTATCAATACTATATCTAGATTCCCTTTTGATTAAATAGATAATATGCCATGTTCATACCAATTTCAAGAAAATATAATGAGAGTGACATAAGAATAATGTCATATATAGCAAATGTGTTCCAAAACAAAGGTTGGAAGCAATCTACTTCTTTGATTGATAAATTTCAAGTATGCACATTCAGCTCAAAGTTTGCAATTGCTCATCAAAATTTTAAGAGATCAAAAGATCCCAATTACAAAAGAGCTCTCATATTTATAGATGAGAGCCAAGAGCTAATCTAGGAAAAATCTAACTACTTGGACTTATTCAACTTTGGAGTCCAAAATTATTGGAAGACTTCAAAATTGTTACATGTATTTATAATTTTACAAATAACATGTAAATTGTCTTCAACTTACTACAAAAACTCATAAATTACTAAAACACGAAAATTAATCTAAGGAGTGATTAGCTCCCTTCAACGTTTTGCATCAAGAAATCATTGTGCTTCGTCAGGATTTTTCACACTTCATCTTTGTTTGGTTTTGAAGTACGCTTGAAGATGGCACAAGGGTTCTTGAGATTGATTCCTTTGATGGTGTTGAATGCTTTCTGGTGTCTTTTAGGAAATTTTTTCAAATTATCCAGAGTAAGTTGAATATCCACCATTCTAACCATTGAAACTATTGAGGAAACTTCATCATCAAATTCCTTTCGAACCATAGATGTATATTCTTGAATAATTAAAACTTTGGGAAGAAATTTTTGGTTGTGTTTCAAAGCTTTCTTGCTTGGTGACAGGCAAGAATTCAATCAAAATTGCTCAGGAACCCAAACACAAAAGATCAGTACGCCATGTAAGAGTAGCTATAATTTTTTTGTATTTTCCAATGTTAGAGAAAAATAGGGTTTTATGCACTGGAGAGAAAATTCTGAGCGATTGCATATGCTTTGGCAATTCAGATGTAAAGGTGGGGAAAAACTGAGCTCTTGCATGGGATATTACATTTCAAATATAATGGCTCAAAATTTTGAGATATTACATGTTGGATGTAAATTTGAGCAGTTACATGGGCTTGCAAATTTTGGATGCAATAGGGGAAAAAATGGAGTGATTGCACATAAAATGGGGTTTGAGTGCAATGGGCACAAAAAATGGAGCATAAATGAGTTAACTTGGCAAAGTGGAAACATTTTCAGTGTTAAGAAAAATTTGGCAAAAACTGGGTATATGCGATGGAAAATTATGAGACTTCATGTGGAAATGTCATTGCAAAAAGTTGTAATGTCGTAAAAATTATCGACATTACATTTTGGGAAAAAGCTCTGTTTTTTTGCAATTTCGACAAAAAATACCAATTTTGTGAATTGGAAGATCAATTATTGCAATTTTGAGAAAAATCCACGAAATTACAAGTGGGACAATCATTTTTTGTAAATTTGGGAAAATTCTCTGAATTTACAAGTAATCTTGATTTTACTTGTAATTTTAGTAAAAATTTCTGACTTTACAAGTGGGTATGTTTGATGTTTTGTCAAATCGAGAAAATTTCCTAATTTTACAAGTATTCTTGGGTTTACTTGTAAGGTCACGGAAAAACCCCGAATTTATAAATGAGGGTAAGTCAATTTGCACTTTCACCGCAAATCACCGAAGTTACAAGTGATAAATGGTTCTCTTGTAATTTCAGGAAAAATTTCCAAAATTACAATTGACTTGTAATTTCGAGAAAATTCTCCTATTTTGCAAATGACTTGTAATTTCGGGATTTTTTTTTGAAATTACAATAAACTTTAAACTTTGACTTGTAGGGTTGGAGAAAAACCCCGACATTGCAATTAACTTGCAGTGTCTCAGAAAAACCCCGACACTGCAAGTGCAAGAAATTGGTTAAGGCACAAGATAGTATGCAAGAGTGGAGAAAAACCCTGACATTGCATGAGGGAAGGAACTTTGGAAAAATATGAAATGTCTCAAAATTTCTCCAAAACTACAATTGACTTGCAGTGTCTCTGAAAAACCCCGACATTGCAAGTGCACAAAATTTTCACAACTTGGTTTAAAATGCAAATTTTGACAAAACGAAAAGGGGAATACGCTTGGAATGACTTTTTGAGGCTAGGGGACCACACATGAGGACTGGTGAACACCTTATTTTACGTGTTTAGAGTTTGTGAGCTATGAAATATATTAGTTTCATAGGGGTTATCCCACAAATTGAGTGTAGCTGAATTCAAGGATAATAGCTTCAGACATTTGGACTTTTGTCCTCTTTGCATGATCTATAATGTCAAAAGCTTTGAAGGAGCTGATCAAAGAAGTAGGTGTAACTTCTAGGATAGGTTTAACAAAATGGGCACTGGTCTTAGGAACCTAATAATTGGCTTTTGAACTTGAAGAAATAATAGGAGGAAGAGGAGCACTTTTTGATTTATTCATTACATCTTGCGTTTGCAGTGGCAAAGGAGTCCCTCTTTTTACAATTGTGACCAACGGCTTGTCCTTAGCAGGCATGACATTGTTAGATGAGCCAAATTCAATTACACAATTGCTTAACTTGAAGCCATTGACTAGCAATGAGATGTACAAAGGATCAATCTTTTCTGGAACTGACAATGGAGCAAAGACTAAGTTACCTTGCGAAGGTTTAGGCTTTTGGGCAGTAGGAATATCTGAAGGGATTTCTTTAGATGGATTAATTCCCTTATCTCTAATAAACTTAACAAGCCTATCAAATTTCTTAGGATTGGCTTTCAAGTACTTGGCTTCAGATATATGGACTTTTTTCCTCTTTGCATGATCTATAATGTCAAAAGCTTGGAAGGAGCTGATCAAAGAAGTAGGTGTAACTTCTAGGATAGGTTTAACAAAATAGGCACTAGTCTTAGGAACCTAATAATTGGATTTTGGACTTTAAGAAACAATAGGAGGACGAGGATCACTTTTTGATTTATTCATTACGTCTTGTGTTTGTAGCAGAAAAGGAGTCCCTCTTTTTGCAATTGTGACCAGCGGCTTGTCCTTTGCTTTTGTATTGTCAACTTGATTTTGGTCAAGTTGATTTGGTTGTGATCGAGTGAAGACAACATATGCATCTATCACTATGTCCTCCTCATCAGGTTCATGCTCAATATGCAAATAACCAATGTTAGAGTCTCCAGCTAGATTTGCTTCATCTTCATGGAATAGATTAGTGTTTTCTTCCATAGGGTATCCCAACTGTGTGTAATCACCTTGCTCCACTTCATAATACCCCACTGTCGCATTAGCAGGTGGAGCCTCCTGAGCAAGCCTTCCTTGTGGTGAAGGCAAACTATTCTTATTTCTATTTTCGAAGTAATTGGGGAAAGTCCTTCTTGGAATATCCTTGTAGGAATTATTATTAGAAACTTGCTTCTTCAAGGCCAACAACTCGTTAGCCAACCTTTGAACTATGGGATCAACAAAGTTGGAGTTGGTATTGGAGGGTGAAGAATTTGACGCTTGCCCCTTTTTGTTTGTATTTGTTCTTATTTTGTTGGCAAAATCAAGTTGACAATATGAAAGAAAAGGACAATCTGCTGGTCACTATTGCAAAAAGAGGGACTCCTTTGCCGCTGCAAACGCAAGATGTAATGAATAAATCAAAAAGTTCTCCTCATCCTCCTATTGTTTCTTCAAGTCCAAAAGCCAATTATCAAGTTCCTAAGACCAATGCCCATTTTGTTAAACCTATCCCAAAAGTTACACCTACTTCTTTGATCAACTCCTTCCAAGCTTTTGACATTATAGATCATGCAAAGATGACAAAAGTCTAGATGTCTGAAGCTGTTATCCTCGAATTCAACTACATTCAATTCGTGGGATAACCCCTTATAAACTTATCTATTTCGTAGCTCACAAAATCTAAGCATGTAAAATGAGGTGTTCATTAGTCCTTGTGTGTGGTCCCCTAGCCTCAAAAATTCATTCCAAGTGTCTTCCCCTTTTCGTTTCGTCAAAATTCACATTTTAAACCAAGTTGTGAAAATTCAATTTTGGGAGTTAGAAAATTTCTTCCACTTGAAGTGTCGAGGTTTTTCTGAGACATTGCAAGTCAATTGTAGTGTCGGGGAAATTTTGAGACATTGTATATTTTTCCAAAGTTCCTTCCCTCATACAATGTCGGAGTTTTTCTCCACTCTTGCATACTATCTTATGCCTTAGCCAATTTCTTGCACTTGCAATGTCGGGTTTAATCTGAGACATTGCAAGTTAATTGCAGTGTTGGGGATTTTCCCTGACCCTGCAAGTCAAAGATTAAAGTTTATTGTAATTTCAAAAATTTTTCCCGAAATTACAAGTCATTTGTAAAATAGGAGATTTTTCCTGAAATTACAAGAGAACCATTTATCACTTGTAACTTCAACGATTTGCGGTGAAAGTGCAAATTGACTTACCCTCATTTGTAAATTCAAGGTTTTTCCTTGACCTTACACCCAAGAATACTTGTAAAATTGGGAAATTTTCCCGATTTGACAAAACATCAAACATACCCACTTGTAAAGTTGGAAATTTTTACTGAAATTACAAGTAAAATCAAGGTTACTTGTAAATTCAAAGAATTTTCCTGAATTTACAAAAGATGATTGTCCCACTTGTAATTTCATGGATTTTTCTCAAAATTGATATAATTGATCTTCCAAATTAGCAAAATTGGTATTTTTTGTCAAAATTGCAAAAAAATAGAGTTTTTTCCCAAAATGTAATGTCGATAATTTTGACGACATTACAACTTTTTGCAATGACATTTCCACATGAAATCTCATAATTTTCAATTGCATATACCTAGCTTTTTCCAAATTTTTCCTAACATTGAAAATCTTTCTGCTTTTCCAAGTTAACTCATTTATGCTCTATTTTTTGTGCCCAATGAACTCAAACCCCAGTTTATGCACAATCACTCCATTTTTTCCCCCCATCGCATCCAAACTTTTCAAGCCCATGTAACTGCTCAAATTTACATCCAACATGCAATATCTCAAAATTTTGAGCCATTACATTTGAAATGTAATATCCCATGCAAGAGCTCAGTTTTTCCCCACCTTTACATCTGAATTGCCAAAGCATATGCAGTCGCTCAAAATTTTCTCTCCAGTGCATAAAACCCTATTTTTCTCTAACATTGGAAAATACAAATTTTTTGTAGCTACTCTTACATGGCATACCGATCTTTTGTGTCTGGGTTCCTAAGCAGTTTTGATCAAATTCTTTCCTGTCACTGAGCAAGAAAGCTTTGAAACACAACTAGAAAGTTCTTCCCAAAGTTTTAGTTATTCAAGAATATACATCTATGGTTCGAATGGAATTTGAAGAAGTTTCCTCAATAGTTTCAATGGTCAGAATGATGGATATTCAACTTACTCTGGATAATTTGAAAATTGTTCCTAAAAGACACCAGGAAGCATTCAACACCATCAAAGGAATCAATCTCAAGAACCCTTGTGCCATCTTCAAGTGTACTTTAGAACCATACAAAGATGAAGTGTGGAAAATCCTGACGAAGCACAATGATTTCCTTATGCAAAACGTTGAAGGGAGCTAATCACTCCTTAGATAAATTTTCATGTTTTAGTAATTTACAAGTTTTTGTAGTAAGTTGAAGACAATTTACATGTTATTTGTAAAATTATAAGTACATGTAACAATTTTGAAGTCTTCCAATAATTTTGGACTCCAAAGTTGAATAAGTCAAAGTAGTTAATTTTTTCCTAGATTAGCTCTTGGCTCTCATCTATAAATATGAGAGAGCTCTTTTGTAATTGGGATCTTTTGATCTCTTAAGACTAGATGCTGCCCAAATTTTGATGAGCAATTGCAAACTTTGAGTTGAATGTGCATACTTGAAATTTATCAATAAAAGAAGTAGATTGCTTCCAACCTTTGTTTTGGAACACATTTTCTATATATGACATTATTCTTATGTCACTCTCATTATATTTTCTTGAAATTGGTATGAACGTGGCATATTATCTATTTAATCAGAAGGGAATCCAGCTATAGTATTGATAGAATTTGCGCTATCATATGGAATTTAGAGCATGTGTGAATTTGATTGAGAACTTGAAGACTTTGTGCTGCAATTTTTTTATTGCATTCTTGTGTGTATGAATCATGTTGGGAACTTGTAGACTTTGTGCTACAATTTGCAATTATATTCACGTGGATTGTTGTTGTTATTAGTTGACAAACTTTGTGCTACAACTAGTGATACATCTTGGAATCTTTTTGGAGGATAATTTGAAGACTTTGTGCTTGGGATTATTCACTTGGTTCATGAATCTATTTGTGAAGTGAGTTGAAAGACTTTGTGCTTCAACCTGCATCACTTATTACTATTTTGGAATCATCATGGGAAAGCAGTTGAAGACTTTGTGTTTCAGCGGGTTTTTCTAAGTTACTTTTGTTCATTGGTACTTGCGGGTATCGACTATTATTGCTCTAACTAGTTGTATTTGAGTATATCATTATTGTTTGTTTCTCTTATTCTGAAACAAGAGGATATGCTAATGGAGACACCCCTCATGGATAATTACAATGCATATATCTTAGTTTAGTTTCTAGTTAATTGTAGTGAGTAGTAAGAAGGGCGCCTCCCCTTTCTAAAAGGAGAGATTTTATCTCGCAACAACTATGGATGAAATTCAAGTTTTGTAATCTGTAAAGGGATTACAAAATTTTCACCCAATAGTTTTATGGGGGTTTGTTTATTTGCAATATTAGCGATTGTTATGATTGATATTAGGTTTTAGATTTAGGATCTTAGGTTTTAGTTTAACATTGATCTTAGGTTTTAGATTTAGGATCTCTAAAACAAAATCATAATAATTCTACCATATTTGATGACTAAATATCATTTTCAAATTGTAGATATGAAAATATAGCTAGGGTTTATATCATTCTTCAGATTTCATAAAACCCTTGTTTTGGAAGCTTCCAATTTTTGTTGAACCATAAATGCCCTTTGTGAAACTAGCATAACATTTACCACTAAGTTGTCTTTGCAAAGTCAAGACCTGGCAATCAAAGCCTTGGGGTTATTTTTTTGAAAATATTTGAAGAAATATTTTCTTTCAAGAGACAGGGCACTTTGTTACTTTGTCCATGTTGTGAAGTACAAAAACACTCATCAACAACAAGAATCAATAACATGGGGAGTTGAGGCTGTTCAAGCATTCAACATCATTAAGAAGGCTACTAAATAGGCACTGATACTCAAATCACCTAGTTTTTCCAAGCCTTTTCAGTTGTTTTCTTTTGCATCCTTCCATACTATAGTTGTATTATTATGAAAAAATGATGAGGGTTATGGGCAACCCATTGCTTTATTTAGAAAATCACTTCAAGCAGCAAAATTAAAGTATGATATTATAGAAAAGAAGGCCTATGATCTTGTAAAAGCTATAAAAAATTTCATGTCTTATTTAGTAGGTGTAAAAATAGTGGCTTAAGTGCCTAATTATGCAATTAAAGACATATTTACTCAACAAGAATTTACTAGAAGAAGGTGCAGGTGGATGAATAAGATCCAAGAGTTTAACATTGATATCCAAATAACTATACTTGTTAGAGGAAGGGTTTAGCCAAATTGATGGCTCAATCCAATCTTGAAGCTAGTCAAATCAACCAAATACAAGAAGATACACTAGTAAAAGAATGTGATGTTTAGTATTTCCCTTGGTATAAGGATATTCTATATTACTTAAAGAGCATGTCTTGTTTAGACTATATGAGTGATAACCAGAAAAAGAATTTGAAATTACAAGTTATAAAATATGTTATAATTCAAGATTGTCTATATTGGAGAGATAGAGTTGGTGTTATGCTCAGGTGTGTTGATGAAGAATAGGTTGCAATGATCCTTAAAGAAATGCATAGTGGTGTTTGTGGAGGTCATTATATGGTTAAGACAACAGATCATAAGATCCTGAGATCTAGATATTGGTGGCCTTCCTTGTTTTTTGACACACATAAAATGGTGAAAAGATGTGATGCTTACCAAAAAAATTATGGTAAGTTAAAATTTTCTGGTGCTCTACCTTCTAGGACATTGAATGTAGAGGCCCCTTTTCAATAATGGGTCATAGATTTTATTGGTGAATTCAATGAAAAATCTAGCAGTGGCCATAGTTGGATATTGGTGGCTAAAGACTATTTCACCAAGTGGGTGGAAGCAATCCCAACAAGGAGGGCAACTAATTTTTTTTTAGTTAATTTTATCATGTAAAACATTTTGATTTGGTTTGGGACTCCTACAAAGTTGATCATGGATAATGTGTAAGGAAGCTAAGGTAGCAAAACAACTTCCTACACTAATATTGAGAGGAGGATAATACAAAAAGTTTATAGATCTTTAATAACTTAAACAAAAATAAACATAAATATCATGCATACCACAACACAATGATTTACGTGGGGAAAACCCTTTCAGAAGAAAAACTCCACACTCCAAAAATTTCCCAATATATTATTCAAAAATCACAAAGATTACAATATATTTGTAGAGCACGCTTCTCACATGAGTATCACCAACCAGAGATCTAGAGGCAACATGACTACTATCAGACTCTCATAATACATCATAATACAAAGCCGTAATACAATGCTATCATAAAATAGGGTTACCTTCTAGGGAAAGTCAAGCCAACAAAATATTGACCGTCAGATATGAGACCTAAAGATGAACAATCTAGATTTACAATGATACTATATATATATAATTTAGATTTTAGGGGCACTGCCCTTGAGCCCTTGTTGGGGCACATGGCCCCCAAACCCCCCATCGAGGGATGATCCTCCCGGACCCCTCGTGGGGGAAATCTCTGACACCACCCTATCGCTCATGTATCAACAATTCCTTATGTAATTGTAAGGTTGAGACACATTTTCCCAACATAATGCAACATGTTTCAGATCAAAAGAGTTTGCAAACTTCTATAACAATTATTAGATTGCCATATCATATTCTTCCCCTTACCATCCTCAAGGAAATGGACAAGCTAAGTTTAGTAACAAAAGTATTTATGAAAATCATAAAGAGAGTGATTGAAAAAATAAGAGATCATAAGACTCAAAGTTGAAACTGGCATTATAGGCCAATAGAGCAACCATCAAAAAGGCTATAGAAATACCCCCCTATGAGCTAGTGTATGGATTGGATGCTAGATTACCAATAAATAATTTGTTTCCAGTGTATAAGTTCATCCAAGAATATGAGGAAGATATTGGTGACAACATGATGATCAAAATAAACCAACTTACAGAGTTGGATGAATCATGAAGAAAGGCATAAAACACCAATCTTAAAAAGCAACTACAGGTCAAGTACCTATTTGACAAAAAAGCATCAAACAAGAAATTCTCAGTTAAAGATCTAGTTTTGATGTGGAATGCTATTGTTCAAGACAAGGAAAAGCATGGTAAATTTAAAGCCCTATAGATTGGCCCTTATGTTATATTTAGTAATGATGGTCAAAATATATACTTATTGCAAAATCTGAATGAAGAGATGTTGGAATTTCTAGTGCATGGAAAATTCCTTAAACATTGCTTCTCATGAGAAGGGCATATCCATGCACATTGTATCATAGTGTTAAAATTTATATAGTCTCCCCTAGGTTTTATTTTTGGTTTAGCTTTTGGTCTTCTCTCTTAGAGTTTTTTGGATCTTCACTCTATTTTTGTTAAACAAACATCCCCAACTAGAGCCATTGATGGTATTTTCAAAATTTGACATCTCTGTGGCATTTTTGGCCTTTTGAAAATTCTTCAATTGTGCAAGGAAGGGTGTGAAGATTATGTATTAGGGCTCCTTAAACCTTGTCCTCTATTAAAAACCCTAGTGTATGTCTAAACCCTTGCACTTTGCTTATTTCTCATTGTTGACTAGTTACCAGGGTCTCTTGCTTCTTAAGTTACAACTTTAGGGTGTCATTCTTGTGTGTTAATCAACCCTATGTATTAGGCAACTGAGCAATCCCTTTTTCCTAAATATTTTAATGAATCACTCTATGGTTTCAAGTCTTCTCGGGCCCCATGGGACACATGTCAGTATATCACATAGCTTCTTTAGTTTAGGAGGCATTTTGTCATTTTCTCCCTTCGTGAGTCCCCAAAATGGTGACACATGTCTTGCTCTAATAAAATATATGAAGGGATAATGTTTTATTAAGCCCTTTTTCGTCATTCATAACTTGTCCCCTTACTTCCTAGTATCCTTAAGTTGTTTTAAGGAACATGCATCAAAGGTCTTTACGTATCACGAGATCTCTTTACATCATGGAGCCTTTTCTCTCTAACACTTTCCTCCTAACAAGTTTAGCAAAAATCTGACACATTTTAAATAAAATGTCAATTCTCATTGTGTGAGCTAAAGCCTTCGTAGTGTGATGGTGGGCCAACTTGTTTCTTCCCTTGAAACCTCAAAATGTTGTCAAGTGTAATCACTGTGTTGTTTAATGAAGAGTCATACTATTGGTGGAGCTTTATTTTGTTGTCTCCTACTCTCATGAGTCTCTAAAGCAATAACACATGTCCACATGATGAAAAAAGGAGACTTTATTTCGTAAAGAGAATTTTAAATTTTTGTGATAATAAAAAATATTGAGATCAATAGTCCACATTTAAACTCAGTGAACAAATACCACTAGCCGCATGTTCAAGCATGCAAAGGAATTAATTATGGATGGGATTTCTATCTACCAAATTCTCAACCAATTTGGATTAAAAATGCTTCACTTTGTATCATTCAAACCAAAATTTCTAAGTGCTAGAGTGAATAGATGTGAATTTTCAAAGCGAATGAGGGTTTTCTCAACAAATTTAGGGCATTTGGTAAATTTAAAATAAGTAAACCAAACTACATCTCTATAAATTTGAAGGTGGTAGGGTGTAAATTTCTCAAAATTAAATAAGAAAAAGGAAAAAATAGGGTTTGTGGAGGGTATACACTATCAAAATATTCTAGAAATATTTGAGAAGTGTAAAATTTTAAGGAACTCTAGTTTCATTTCTGTAAAACCCTATTTCAAAATAAAAATGGTTGTAACATCAAGGGGTATCAAGAGGGGGTTAGATGATGAAATTATTACACAACTCCCTAAATCACAAAATAGGCCAAGGATGGATCAAGGGTTAGGAATTCATGCTCAAGACCCTATCATCCCAATTAATGGGTATGCACTATTCAAGCACACTTACAGGAAGCTCTACATAGATAGGATAGTTTGTAATATATGGAACCTTGGACTAGGAAAGATGGTTGTTCCCAATGTTTTTATTAATGTGAAATTGATAAAGGTAATTTACAAGGCCTACAATCCAAACAAAAGGGCCTTATACACCATGTATGGAAGGAGTCTCTTGCCTCTTGACATAGGCCACATTTGTAGGGTTTTTGATCAAAACCCTGACACTCAACTACCAATCAATTTGGGTGCCCTAGATAGAGAGTATTAGAGGCATAGGGACAACTAAAAAGTGATGTGGTTTCCTTTCTTTAGGCCTAAAGGAAAACATAGGGAATTGCAAAGGTTTTCCAAGGGGGACTTGGAACCTTTTGGTTATGACATTTTTTAATATTATCTTGTAAAAACATATCTCTCCTTGTGTCAAGTTTTGGGGTTGGATAGTAAGATTCATATGCCTATCAACCTAATGGTTTTTGCAATAGATATCTAGAGCATGGATGCCAATAAACCCTATGACTATGTTGTGTATGTTGCAGAGGAGCTACATAAATCCTTATGCTCATTAAAAAGGGATAGTAGTGTGTTACATTTCAAATGATACTCACTATTGTGCCACATAATTTTGTATAGTGGAGTGCAGGTATGGCCCCCATTGCTTCAAGTCAGACCCACATATGAACAAAAGAGGATATTGCCAGTCTAGGAGTGGATTTGTGTTTGGGACAAATACTGTGATAAATCCAACTACTCCATATTTGAGGAATTATTTGTCAGTACTTTGTTGTAGGGTCTTTGTTTCCTAGTGTATTAGGGACTAGCAGAAGAAATAATGAGATTCTTGAGGGCAAGGGACCTCACTCTAGAGAGGGGAATCAACCATTATTGGGGTGATTAGTTTTTTACATTGATGCCACCACAATCATAATATATGGATCCCCTATAGCACCCCATGTGCTACCAAAGAGTGTACCTGATAGAATTTCCTTCATGGAAATAATGTGGCAATTAAATGAGTCTAATAAGACTCATTTCACAAATAATAAGAAGCATGTCATCCTCTCGACTATAATTGCATTTTCTGGTTTCACAATAACATCAAGGGAAGGCATGGAGTTGCTGTATGTCAAGTTGTTATACCGAGTGAAGGTGGACAAGTAGAGGAGATGTGATCCTGAGAGGTTCATTCATGGGAAAAGGACTATTTTTAAACTGTCTGCCTACCCTCATGATTTTGATAATGTGGAGGATCTTATCGAGAACTGTAGTAATGAAGGCCAAGTTGCAAAAAGGAGAGCGTTGTGGGTTAAGATCCAAATTGCGCAGAGAATAAAAGGAAGAGGGTTGATCCTTCTTTTCAAGGATCATTTTTGCATATTAGAATCCCATAGTCAAAATGATGACTATGTTAGACAATTCCAACCAATTGTTGGCAAATGTGCCCACTATTGCTCCAAGCACTTTGGGCCCTTCTACCTTTGGAGAAAGTGTACCATCAACTCCATAGCCTATCACCCCACTCCAAAAAATTAACCCTATGGCTAGACCTCTGGTGGATTACCGCATTGGTCTTGATGAGTTTGATGGTGATGCTCTCATGCAGGAGAATTTTCCCCCTCCAAGCATATTAATTGAGAGGTCCACTGATGATAGGCTAGTCATCAATTTTGTGACTGATGGGAAAATTGTGGATGACATTAGGGCACAAGATTGTAGGGAATGATCAATTAATAACCACAAAAGAGTTTAAGGAATTTGTCCTTAAAAACAAAGGAGATGCACTATATAAGATAATCTAAGATAGAAGCCACTTTGAAAAGGATAGAAAGGAGATAATTGAGGAGTTTTGGAGAAATATAAAGGCTGAAATGGAAGCCATGACTCCACAAAGAGGTATGGAGCTACTAATGAATGTAGGATGTCTCCTCCTATTAGGGTGGGATAAGTCTTTTGCAATTACATTTGATGCAATTAGAAGACATGGTGGTGACTGTAGACACCTAAAAATATCCTATGTATATCACATACATTGATTTCAATTATTAACATCATTTATCTCATAATTCAACTTAGTCTCCTATTAATCAAATAATTCAGAATATTTGATTAATTCATCACCTTCATGCTAATTTCTCCTGTTTTGATTAAATAATATCAAATTATTTAATTAAATGCCATTTTCCCTCCTTGATTAAATAATTCTCAATTGTTTAATTAAATATCCTAATTCTTCCAATATGCACAATTAAATTATTTTCTAAATTGTTTAATTAACTAATTTTTCCTCCAATCCTCCAACTTGCATAAAGAATATTCTCATGGAATATTCCCTTTTCAAAATTTAAAATTTTCCCTCCACATGAATAATATCTCCAACATATTTTCTTAAATTAAGGGATTTGTTGAATCCTCATGGATTATGGACACTTGATTAAATCTTTGATCTACACCTTCATGGATTATTGACCCTTGATGCATCTATTGATCCACACTCTCATCCTTAATTCAATTTCATCCCTTGATTAGCATTTTGAATCCTTACCATTGATCAATATTTCAAAAATATATAAAAGCCAAGCCCTTTTACATAAAAAAGGATTCACAACCTTTATGCAAACTTACTCTCTTGAATTGACTACTCCCCTTTGAGAAATTTGAGAATCCCTCTTTTGTGAATCATCCTCATTCATCAACCAAGATTTTGCAACAAAATGTATTAGGAAAATTTGAGAAATCCACATCCATATCACTCCAAATTTGCACTCAATCCACAATGGGATTGGAGGTTTTCTTTCTAGTTTATTCAATTGTTTAGAATCTAGATTTATTTCATGTTAATTGAATAATTTTAGTAATGTTTACTAAATTTCATTGAAGTATGGATTCAAATTTGATCATTTTCTTGTTTAATTTCTTTAATTTCATTCCTATTTGATCAATTGAGCTAACCATATGACAATGGCAACCCAATTTTGAGTTCTGAGGAGCAAGTAGAGGGCCTAAAATTTGGATCAAGATTTCACCCTAGATATGAGACCTTAACAATTTGGTCCATTTTCCCTAAAAAATATAAGCCCTAGGTAAAAATGACCCCATTGAACTCACTAGAATTCTCATTATGAGAAGAGTAGGGGACACAAGTGTAGTACAAGAAGCTACATTAACAGTGAATACAACCCTTTTTACCAAGGCTACAATTAAAAAGCTACAAGGGAATTTAAATAAGGGCAATGTACTAAATCAAAATTTTCAACAATAGCTTAATACAATGACATAGCTATTGCCCTCTCCACAAAAAAAAAAAGGTGAGGTTCAAGCCTCACAAGAGAAGAATAATTTGGTAATTGAGATCAAAAGGTTGAAGGAAGAATAGAAGCAGAGTAAGTCTAAAGCCAAAGCAACAAAAGAGGGAGCTATGAAGAAGGTTTCAGACCTAGTTGATAACATTTTGGGGTACAGGTTATCAAGAGTTATTTCTCAAATTGATAAAGCATGGGATAGTTATTCCACTTTAAGGAATGCATATGCTAGCCATAATCATGCATGGATGAGGCTATGATGCTTCCAAACTAGTTGGTACCATAGGGTTGATTTATTGAAAATTATTGTCAAGAACCCCAACTTTGATAGAAACTTAGTATCCAACATTTTAAGCAAGTCAGATTTATTGGATTTCATAGTCAATCATCATAGCAGATACAAGGACCTTATGAAAAAGGGAATTAAGTACCTTTGAAGGTTTTGAGGAGTTCTGTATGCCTCTAATTTTGAATGAGGAGGGAGAGATAATGAATTGTATGGAGTGGAAGTCAAAGTTTGCAAATATTCTCACTCCTATGTATAGTAAAGTTAATAAAGGAGAGGTGGATGTGTAAGAGTTGTTGATGAACTTGAGCACCCAGGATCACCTGCAAAACCAAGATAAACCTTCCACATGAGAGCAGCAAGAGATAAAATGTTGGAATATAGTGCAATAACAAAATGATGTTATTATCACACACTAAATGATAGAATATGCCTCAACTCTCCCTTGAATTGATTGAGTTAATATGAACTCATCTAGACTAGATAGGAGGGAGAGGTGAGTGCAACATATATAGTAGAATATGGGAAAATAATTCCAAGAGGGGCAATAACTCTCAAATAACCAAATTAGGTGGGAGTTATGCCTACTTAGAAAATGCCAAACATGTGGCATAACCTACTTAGAAAGAGACAAATGAGTGGTTTTGTGAGGTGGCATATAAAGCCAAAAGAGGGTGTGAAACTCAACCACCCAAGTGTGAGTGGGAGCAACACATGTAATCGATGGATTACGCCACGTGTCCTCACATGAACCACATCTCCTATAACCTAAGGTATGCATAATAATGTGTAGGAAGAATAATATTAAAAAACCTACACTAACACCCCCCCTTAAGCATAGCTTAGGTGGGTGAAAGGATGAAATAATGCAAAGATGGGTCCCGACTACAAGGCCATGTAAGGTACCCATGTACAATGATGAAACCTCTCAAAACATGAGAAAGAGAAAACCCGTAGGACAAAACTCTCCCCCAAGAGAGAAGAAGAGAGACCATATAGTCCCCCAATGTAGAATCTCTTGCATTGTTGGTGAATGCTCGACACAAGAAGCTGAAGATGATCCAAGATCGTTGAACACTATTTCTCCCCTTAGGAAGAAAGAAAACCAAGGATGTATGCAAGATATCTTCCCATTCTTGAAAGGAATATGAAGGAAGAATGTATGATGTCTCTGAATTCTGTTCAGGTGTCCCCATGTCGATGCTAAAAGTTGTCACCATCAAATCAAGTGTTCTAGGCCACACTGCAGAAGATGACAATCCAGAACCTAGTGGAAATGGATGTAGAACAAATCTGAAGAAATATCTCCTCTGAAGACAAAATGCCTCCTCCAAATGCTGCTCAAAAGTATCCACAATCATGCCAAACTGTAATGAATGATCATGTGGAGAATGAACAAGAGGATACAAAGGTTCCTCCACAACAACTGAAGAAGAATCAACTTCATCAAAGAGAAGATGAATGTCATGAATAGTGTCTCCCAAGTCTGAAATATGAGACTCCATAAATAAACCTGCAATGTCTGTCAAGTAGTCATCTGAAGTAGCTATATCTGGAAGACAATGTGTATCTTGCTGCACTGAATCACAAGAAGCCATGAATGTAGCAATGCAAGTATCTTCAGATGCAATAGTAAATGGAGGAGAAGGAATACAAGGCTCAAGAACTGGATCACATGTGAGAATACCCAAGTTCAAGTAGCCAAAGTTCTCCTCAAAATCAAAGCTCACACTAGGAGTGTGATCAACAACCAAAGGATTAGAACCATCATCAGGTGCAAAGTCTAAAAAGGTATACAATCGAGATGCATGATCAACCACCCCAGTAGCAATTATCTCTCTGCTCTCCAAGTCTCTGATGATAACTAAATCAGGTGTGAATTCAACAGTCTTCCCTGTTCCACCATGAGTGATTTGATAGATGGAAAGAAGATTGTTTGAAAGATGAGGTACACACAAAACATCATTGAAAGTACCATCTCCAATATCAACAGATCCTTTCCCAATTACATCCATGTATGTATTATTTCCCATCATAATAGGTGGCATAGCACAAGGCTCAAAAGAAGAGAACATAGACTGTGTAGAAGCCATATGATGAGACGCTCCAGAATCTAGGAGCCATCTCCTTGATCCAAGACCTATAGAAGCACAAAGAGCTTTACCTTTTGATTTACCTGCCCCTGTAGTATGGCCCTTTTCCTTATCAAATTCTGAATTTTTGGAATTAGAAGAAGAAGCTGAATCAACCATTCGAGAAGGCAAATTGATGTTGTTCTTTGCTAAAAGATTCTTCAACTCATCAATTTGTTTTAAGTAACATTGATGTTCATCATGCCCAGGTTTCTTGCAATATGCACAAGTGAGCTTCTCCTTCTTAGATGAATCCTCTTTTGAAGAGAATTTAGAGTCTACTTTAGAAGTAGATGAATATTTATCTAAATCTTTCTTTCTATCACCTTGGTTCTGTTGTTTCTTGTTTTGCTTATTAGTGCCTTGTTTTGCAGTCAAGGCTTGAGATTTGGAAGATTTAATAATGCCCATTTGAATCAATTTATCTTGCTCCTTTGTGAGATCAGTTGCAAACTCACTTAGAGAAGGCATAGTAAATCCTTTTCCTAAGGCTCTTTTCATTGCATGAAATGTAGAAACAAACACTGCATAATCAGGACCAAGTTTTGAAAGAATACTCAAAATCAGTTGTGAGTCATCCTTTTTAACTCCACACTGCTCTAACTGCAATCTTATGGCATTCAATTTAGTAAAGAAATCTTGAATGGTGTCAAAATTGCATGGGCTCAATCCTATGAGCTCGTTCTCCAATGAATGTGCTCTCAAATCATCCTGTTTACCAAAGAGAGTATTCAAAGTATTCCACACTTCATTTGGTGATTTTGCAGACATAATATGAAAGCATATAGATCAGGAGATACAACCATGCATAAGGTGCCAAAAGCTTCATCACACTTATTGAACCATTTAGGCTTATCTTCATCTTCTGTAGGTTCCTTATCAATACCCATTGTTATTCTATACAATTTTAACTTTCTTAAGTGAATTTCCATTTCATTTTTCCACTCAAAGTAATTGTATGGTGTGAGTAGAGGAACCGATTTATCCATTCTAGATTGTTGTTGCAATGTGAGAAAAAAAATGCAAGGAGACACACACAAAGACACTGCCCTTTTTCACCCAATAAAGAAACCCCCCCAACTAAAAATTATTTGGCACTTTATAAATTAGTGCGTTTACAATGTTGGAGTTTTTTTTCTAGAGTTTTACAATGTCCAATATTGGACCCAAATACTGAGAGTACAAAATAATCTTAGAATAAGAACCTCAAAATAGCACCAATGTGTAGTTCTCAGAAAAATATCAACTTTCAAAAAAATAATCACCTCGATCCGAGGTCATATGTGAAAGTTATAGCCATTTGAAATTCCAAAAATGAGAGTTGTCCTTCAGATCTGCTGATAAAACTGATTTTCTCGAAACTTCGGATCACTTGAGAAAAAATGGATCACACCACTGCAAAGCATGTGAAATTCTACCCCAAATAAAAAAAATTTCTCTGAAAAAAGAGCTCGTATGACTAAATTATGGCCCTCCAAAGATTGACTGCAAAATAAAAAATGCAATTGGAGAGGGGGTCTGCTGAAATGTTCTAATTTAGTTTCTGAAAAATATGTAACCTGTATGTAGAAACTAGCAATGACCTAGATGGTTTTTTTCTGCTATGAACAAAACCCAGATGGCGGATTTGCTTTAAAATATATAGAAAATGTGGATCTAGTGTAAAAAAACTGCCTTTAGCAACATAAAACGACCCCAACAACCAAAAAACATCATGAAAAGGTAGAATTAGCTACTTAAGACAAGCAAAGGCATGCTGCAACCTGCAATACTAATTAAAACACTCACAAATCTCTCAAATTTGAGAAGGGGCTTGTAGATTTGACGCTCTGATACCATGTAAGAGTTGTTGATGAACTCGAGCACCCAGGATCACCTGCAAAACCAAGATAAACCTTCCACATGAGAGCAACAAGAGATAAAATGCTGGAATATAGTGCAATAACAAAATGATGTTATTATCACAAACTAAATGATACAATATGCCTCAACTCTCCCTTGAATTGATTGAGTTAATATGAACTCATGTAGACTAGATAGGAGGGAGAGGTGAGTGCAGAATATATAGTAGAATATGGGAAAATAATTCCAAGAGGGGCAATAACTCCCAAATAACCAAATTAGGTGGGAGTTATGCCTACTTAGAAAATGCCAAACATGTGGCATAACCTACTCAGAAAGAGACAGATGAGTGGTTTTGTGAGGTGGCATATAAAGCCAAAAGAGGGTGTGAAACTCAACCACCCAAGTGTGAGTGGGAGCAACACATGTAATCGATGGATTACGCCACGTGTCCTCACATGAACCACATCTCCTATAACCTAAGGTATGCATAATAATGTGTAGGAAAAATAATATTAAAAAACCTACACTAATAGGATGTAGATTAACTAAACCTATGCATTGGTTCACTTGAAAAAATGGAATATAGTTTGCTAGGTTTCCTTGATATGGTGCATGTTTTGATTGGTGATGACTATAAATCTCATCTAGAAAGAGTTAGCCAATTTTTCCACCAAGGATGGACACATTAGCAGGACATGATGAAGACAAAGTGGAGGAAAGTGCTACAACTTGAGTTGTGTTTCAATCGGTCTTCATCAACTATGAAAAACTGCTACATGGGCTTGTTAGGAAGAGAATGTTAGAAGTGTCCTATCATTTGCAAGGAGCAATTTTGATAAGATTGCATCCATACGCTAACATTAATTCTCCAAAAGATCTCCAACTCCTTTTTGGGCAATTACTACCTTTTGTAATTAAATTTTATCCTATGTACATGACTTGTCACTGCTTGGTTTTTGTCTTCTAGTGACTAAGTGGTGGAATGAGGCTTTTTTCTTGTTGCTTCCCTCATGTCTATAAAAGGGAATTTTTAGCCTCACTCTAAGGGTTATGAATCTTAGGAGTATTTAGTCCTTATAAGTCTTTGTATAGAGTTAGGTTTTGTACAGTTAAGTTCTCTGAAATTTAAAAGAGAAATGTTGTAATTTTTCTCTATAATAATAACAAATGATTTAAATAATCATTGTATTATTCCAAATTTGAATACCAATCTATTATGCTCTCCATATATTGTAACTCATTCTCTTTTGAATCAATATAATCAAGAGTTATTTTTTATTCTCATATCATATTTAGTGTTGTGGATGCTTGAATTGTTAAATTTTGTTCAATGAATGGGTTAACTTTTCTTTTAGTTTTCTCATCAGGGATTATGTTGTTACAATGAGGATTAATAAGTAATATAATAACATCATATTTTGTTGGTTTTTTCACTGCAAGGCAGTGCGGTTATAAGAAATCAAAGGATTGGTTTTTTGTAGGATTTTACTTCATTTCTTGACTCTGTAATGGATAAGACACTGGCCAAAACGATTCAAAAAGTTTAGGGCTAAATAAAATCAAATATAAACAAAGTCAAAATCTTATTTTTATTACATTTTTTATTATTTTATGCTCAAGTTGAACATTTCACGGATAAAATTCCTATATAGTCTAGTCAGCACACCACCTTTGTTATTCAAAATTATCCTAGAATCAACATCATAATTATTGGCAATGGCCCTTACCAAATCTTCATTGAAAAACACATTAGGAAATACTAGCCTCCCTAAATCCAAATTCTAAATATTTGAAATAGACCTAGGAGCATTACATCTCTTGTAACCATATTTGAATAAGTCCCAACCTTGGACTAGAATGACTGCATCTCTAACTACCTCAACTTTGTTAATTAACCTATCAAAAATTGTTAATTAACCTATCAAAAATAATTTCATATCCTTGTGCATGTTTTGACTTCTTTGATGAACTTGGGAGTCAACTAATGATATCCTCCTCTAACCCCATTTCATTTTACCAACTTGAGATGGTGTTTGACTCATTTTAGGGTTTTATTACAGAATTAGGTTTACGATTAAATTGTACTTAGGTTTTAATTTCTTAACAAAATTATTTTATTTCTTATAAAATCCTAATTGTACCCTATAATGCAAAAAAACCTTTTTTATAAATCACCAACAACAAGAATTTTGACTTACTCATTTTCAACTCACAAAACCCTATTTTTTGTAAATAGCCTATGGAGTATCTCTAACAACTTAACTTTTTTCTTGCAAATAATTTTTAGCTCACCTGCATGAATAATTGACTTAACTTTTTCTTGCAAATAACTTTTAACTCATCTGCATGAATAATTGAATGAAATTAAGTCATGCATATAATCAATATGATAGGAAACCACAATTTGGCTCAAACGAGTGAAATTTGAATTCTCCTTAGTTCTTTTCATGTTTTAATATCAACCATTTATCTTGGTGGGAGCTTTTATAATCAACGATGAGCACACATCCCTTCTTTAGCACAAGTTTCTTTTGAAAACTTCTTTACCAAGTTGCACTATGAAGGCTTTGACCATTGCAATAAGAATTGGCCACTAGTAAAGTGGCTTCCAATTCATCGGGTTAGACCTATATTCAGATCTAGGAAAATTCACTGCGAGCAATTCATTGAGGAAAAATTCACTATCAACAATTCACCGTGGGAAAATTCACCGTCATGAAAAATTCACTGTCATGAAAAATTCACCCCAAATAAAATTCACCACCAACAATTCACCGCCACAAAATTAACTGCATTAAAATTAATTTCATTAATTTTCTGCTGCAGTGAATTGTTGGTGGTGAATTTTACTTGTGGTGAATTTGTCCCGTGGTGAATTTTCCATTGATGAATTGTTGGAGTGAATTTATCGTATTGCATAGCTTTCTAACTGAAGTAGATGATGAATTTTATGTGGAGTTATTGATTTCTAAGGATGCAAGATTCATGTTAATTTGTTATGTTTAGATAGAAGCATGAATTCTAAATGGAGCTTTAGGGTTATTCAAAAAATAATATGCAAATTTAGGAGTGCCCCACTAGCACCATTGACATATATTGCATGGTCAATTTTAACATTTATTCAAGGATACCATATGAAACTCCACATACAGTTCCAATCACACTAATAAAGAGAGGATATACAAACTAACTATCCTTAGGGTTAGCTTGGGCACCAACAATACATAAATCACAAGGTTTCACTATTTTAGAAGACACAATTGACATAATACAAAAGAAAAAGAACATGGTTGACATTTGTGGCTATATCTTGTGTACAGTTATGCAAACTTTTCAACCACAAAGCTAAGGAACAAAGGCTAAAGTTATTGTAAGATAAGTAAATGAATGCTACGACTATGGATGTGAATTACAAAAGTTATGATTCAAGTACATAGGCAAGGCTATTTTGAATGAGCCCCCAATGAATAAGCTTGGATGTAAGAATTTATCAAGTATATCACCATTTTTTAAGGTATGACACATTTTGATGAATGTTAAATCACTTTTTTAAAAATTTATATTAAAAAATCATCTATTTTAAGTAAAAAAATTGATCAATTTATTAAAATAATGTTGAAAAGTGAATTAATATTTTACATGTTCTTGTCTTTAGAAAAAAACCATGTAAAGGAAATGAACACCAAATATATATAAAAAATTATCTAATTTTTTATTTTAACATATTGTAAACATTACTATATTATTATATATGATAAATATAAGAAATGGAGACATCTTTTACTATTGAATTATTGTAAAATAGAATCTAATCAAACATACGATAGAATGATTATTTGCACATATCAAAATTAAAATTACAAGGTTATTTTGAATGAGCCCCCAATGAATAGGTTTGGATCTAGGAATTTATTAGGTATGTCACTGTTTTTTTAAGTATGGTACATTTTGATGGATGTTAAATCACTTTTCTTCTTTCTTTTTTGTTTGGAGATACCCTCGAGGGGGTCCCCTTTAGCTTAGAGCCAAGGATTGAGGGGTGGAATTTATTAGGTATGTCACTGTTTTTTTAAGTATGGTACATTTTGATGGATGTTAAATCACCTTTTTTTTCCTTTTTTTTTTTTTTAATATCTTTCCAACACATAAGAATTCATTCCATAGTGTGATGGTTAAATCATCCCTTACACCTACTTA
>VDFB02133707.1:0-26648 GCA_007258455.2 Sequoia sempervirens | reverse complement strand
GTTTATCAGTTTCTTCATGATGACTTCAAGTGGTTCCCCAAGAGCCATGTATTTTCACTTGGGCTAATTCTTGTTCTATTGGGGTGGTCCCCTTTGACCATTAACATTGTTAATTGCTTGATTGTTGTTTGGTTGTTATGTTGCTTGATGATTGTTTTGGTGTTGGATTTGGATTTGTGGTGTGGGTGTATTTTGGTGAGGGGCACTGATGACCACTTTGGTGTCAACAAAACCATCATTGGTAACATTTTTGTTTCTTTCCCATATGTGAGGTTTGTCATTGTAATTGGTAGGTGGATGGTTGTTTTGTTGTTCGGGGTATGAATCTGATCCTCCAGGTTGTGTCATAAGGGCTTGTTAGATGTTGAGCACCTTGGAGATCAATTGGTCATACATGGTGATCCCTTGTACCTTGAGATGGAATGCCAAGAGGTTGTCAAGGTTGGATATGATGGTGCATACTTGTTGTTCCTTGGGCATGACCCATTTACTCTGATTGGTCTTGGATTGCCATCATTGTAGGAATGAGGTGAATGATTTATTCTTACCTTGTTTCAGAGCTAAGAGTTCTAGAATGACATCCATCGAAATGTTGCATGCATAGTTTTTGATGAATGCGTCTATAATTTCTTGGAATGTTTTGATTCCTATAGGTAGGCGAGATAACCATTGCATAGTGTGGCCAATCAAACTCCTAGGAAATACCTGCATCAGATAGGTACCATCGTATGTGACTTCCATGCAATGAACATCGAATTCCCTGATGTGATCTTCAAGGTTTCTTGTCCCATGATACTTGTCAAACTTAGGGATCTTGAATCCCTTTAGGAATGGTTTTATCACAAGCCTCCTATCAAATGGATAGGGACACGAGTTTCTTGGTGTCTTTGTGGTTCATCCTAATTAAAGATCGAGTACTTGTTGTGAGAGCAACCTAATTTGTGTTATGTCATTTTGTGGATCAAGGGGTGGGATGAAGGTATTCTGTGGTGTTTCGATTGTTAGTTGGATGGGTGGATTAGATGATGTTTGGATATTTTGTTGAGCCAAGTATGCTTTCAACAATGCTTGTTGTTGTTCCTATTTTAGTTGTGTTATTAGTGTTTGTTGTTGAGCTACTAATTGAGCTACTTCATGTTGTTTTTGATATTACTTTATCACTTTCTGATATGCTTGTTATTGTATTGTGTTTTGTTGTGCAAGATATTACGCTTGTGCTTGTTCTTGTTGTGCTTGATACTAGGCTTTGGCTTGAGCCTGCACTTGAGCTTGGGCTTGTGCTTGCACCTATGTAGCTTGTGCAGCTTGATGTTGTTGTTGTTGCAATAAGGATTGGGCTTGTGTAGCCTATTGCACTTGTTGTGCAATTTGGGTAGCTTGAGCATCTTGCACCACTTGAGCAGCTTGTTGAGTAGCTAGTTGCATAGCTTGCTTAGCAGCTAATTGCACGACTTGTTGTTTTTGTGCTTGTAGAAATTCCTTTTGATAAGCAGCTTGCTGAGTGGCTTGCAATGCTATACTATATTGGCTTGATAAATTGGAGCTCGGTGGTGATGGAGGTAGACATGGATTCGGGATGGTGCTTGTTGTGGTGGTCAAAGGTATTGTCGTGTTGGTATTTGAGATTTGATTTGTAGATGGTGGGATCGATGTGGTTGGTCCTTAAGAGACCATGCTTTGAGATGTTAGGGGGTGGTTGATGATGCAATGGTGGTGATTGCTTGTGTAGTTGTCATATGTTGTTGTGATGTTGATGACAAGTTTTGAAAGTTTGGCATGATGTTCAGATTGATGTTTGGAATGTTGGTTTGATTGATATTTGGTAAAGGGGGAAGCCCTAAACCAAGGAGTGGTGTGGATGATGGTAGTAATGGTGAAAGTGGTGGAAATGTGAGAGATGTGATCTCTTGAGGGAATCGTGCAATTTTGAAGATGCCCCCTAGTCTGAACATGTCACCTTCTCCTTTCAAAGTTATGGGGAGAGAGGTTTGGGGTGTTGAGTGAAATGATGATGATGACGGATCATTTGGGTCATGAAAAGTAAGCAATGGTATGGTTTTTCCCAAGATGGTGTTTGTATCCAAGTCCTGATTGTTTACAAGAGTATGTGTTTGCAATGCATTGAGAATTACACTTCCTTTATTAACAATTGGCTGTGTTAGAGCGATGGATGATGTGATTTGCGGGATGTTTTGAGTGATGTTTTGAAATGAGGGGATAGATGAAATGGGGATGGTAGATGAGATTGGAGGCATGAATCCAAAAGATGACTCCACAATAGTGTTGATGTCAAAATCAGAGGGAAGTTTAGCCCCTTGCTTTGCTAGTTTGAGCATGTATAGGGAGGGATTGTTTTTTATCATGATGTTGATAATTTTATGGTTTTCTAGATTTTGGATTATTTCAGTGATTTCGTCATGTGACATTCCGAAGGGATTATTTGTGAGATCCTAGATTTGGATACCTTCCTCTTGATGGTCTTGCGAAAGCGGAGGAATGCTAACTGTGAAACTGCTAGACCTAATGGGATTCATGTCAGGAGTGGTTTGACTTAAGTCACTCGAAGGAGATGTTTCTTTGTTGGATTCCATGTTCTTCTTGTGTTGCAATCTAGTTTGCACCATAAAATAGGGATCAATCTTCAAGAATGCAGAAGATGAATTCTCTAATTCTTTGAATTGATCTAACTTTAGGTACAAAAGAGAAATTTTAGGATGATTTAAGGATCAAACAAAGATTATGATATGGATGCAAGATGGATGGTTGATGGATGATTGGAAATCTTAAGTGTTTTGTAACCAAGAACAAGAACAATCCTATGGATATGAAATATAGTATTTGTTGAGTCCCCACTTGGACAAGTCCAGTTATGCTTATCTTTAGTGAATGGTTAGATGCTTGACCCCACTGGCTCCCCTCCATGACACTCACTTATATGGGGCAGCCAAGCATCAACACCCATGAAAATCCCATGACATGTTTTCCATTTCTACTAAAGACCATAAAAGTGTGGGGTGACTTTAGAACGACCGTTCTTGCACCAACAAATAACTCAAGGATTTTGGAAATTCTAAAACAAAGGTTTTAATTAAGACTTTCCATTTGTAGGAGTTGACCTTGTATGGCGAGAGACCATTGCTTCCCTTCTCATCAGAGTCAACCGTGTGATACTGGCATTTACTCCAGTACCCACATTTATATCCCGGCTAGAAATACTCTTGTTTTTAGAGTGTTACCAGTTGAGTCATTCCCTTGGGTGAGTACTTTTTCCCCAAGGCAGGCCCTCTAAGATATGCAATAGGTTTACTCACACTCCCAAAGTTTTTTGTTCAATTTTTAAACCAAAAATAAAGTGTGGAGGTGACTGCTTTATCTCAACCTAAGATCATCAAAAATGCCTTTTGATTCTCAAGATCGCCGTGAAGTGCGAGAGAAGCGCATACATCCTTTTCAATAATGTTAGTTTAAGTAAGCAATCATGAAAACAAAGTTTCACATGTTTGTTTTAAGTCCATAAAGAAATTGTGAGTTCTTTTTAAAGCACCAAAGGACAAATGAGATTTGTTTTGTCCAATTGTTAACTTCAAATGAAATCTAGTCAATTTGCTAGCAATGACAATTGAAAGCTTTTGAAATGTTCATTTTAAAGCCTAAGAACAAGTGAGTTAGTCTAAAAAAGAAAAATAAAGCATACAACAGAATCTCCAAGAATTTAAAAAAAAAATATTTAAATCCCAAAACCAAATGAGTTAGCCTAAAAAAAAAATTAAAGCATGCGATGGAATCCCCAAGCATTAGAAAATTCTTTGTGAGTTTTGAGTTTGACGTTCAATTCTTCACTGCAACCTTGTTTTCTTTTTCTCATTTGCAATGTTTGGTTCCAATGTCCACCTTCACCTATAAACATCATCATGACAAATAATATTCATCAATAATAACTTAATATGATGAATATAGTATCAAACATAATGAATTTCCAAACTTTGTCAAATAAGAAAACTATTCTTAGAAACAAGTGTTTGAGAGATAAAAAGGAAAATAGTTCAATTAGTTATTTAAAATAACTTATAAAGCATTCTCCTTCTAAATCCACTTTCAATCTACAAATATAATTTGTTCTAAAAAAATTCAAGGCTGCTTTTATGATTTACTTGTTTGTAAAAAAACAAATTCATTGCCAATTTTCAAATCATTTCTATTCCTACTCGAATCCCAAATCCAATCCCATAACTTGGACGACTAAGCTCTAAATTCAATGATGCCAACCAAGCATAAACAAGATGATTTAATGTGAAAGATATTAATATCGCAATGAATATGGGATTTAGAATGCCAAACAAGCGTAGATTTGGGACACCATGCATAGGGTAATTAATGCAATTGAAAGGATTAGGTGAAATAAAATTGTTCAAAGTGGTGCCATAAGCAATGAAGCATGTAACTTGGTAAATCACGCAATATCTATCATTAAATTCAAGACACACATGTAAATATTCCTCTTGCATGTTAGATAACAAAGTCATCTCTGATAGACATATACATTTCAAAACCAATAGAGAGATTTTATAATAGAACAAATCTCAAAACACTGTCTGCGCATCACTATCAAAGAGAATTTAAAGCAAGTAACAGAAAAAAGAATGCCATCATAATCATGAAATCCATGAGTACTTTCAGATTTTCACTTGATTCAAAATTAATTCGAAGGCAGACATTAATTATTTCATAATTAGTTCAAAGGCACTACTCTTTTCAAGAAGGTCTATGCCAAAGAAGATTTGATGACTGGGCAAGAAGCTTTTAGGTAAATGCTAAAAAAGTCTTTTAAAAACTTTCAAGAAAATGCATTTGTTATGTATAAAGGAAAATTTAGCCACATTTTTTTCAATCAAAGAAATTTAAGTAACAAAACTATTTTGAATATTAGATTGTGCATTATGAATAATACAAGCCACCAAGAAAAGAACCTAATAAGCAATTTGCGAAACTAGTGACCAGCTGATATCGCGTGCCCTGTTAGTGGCTTTTCTGAAAGAATGATTTTCAAGCTTGGAATTTATTCAAATCTAAATAAATATTTGCACAAGGTATTTCACTCAATATTAAAATAAAGATTCTCAATCGAATGTTTGAGTCAAACAGAGAAAAAAAAAAAAAACACTTTATAATCACATTAGTATTGAACACGTTGATTTTGTAGCAGTCATATATATACATGATGGACAATTTCTAATGCTCTCTTATCCTTTGAAAAGCTAAAAGAAAAATTCATATTTGTAGCAACAATGTATATATGCTTTGAGGTCACAGGTTGGTGCAGGAGCACCTTGCTCACAAATGCCTTCAAAAGGATAAATTTTAAAAATTGAATCTTTGGATGTTGTGAACCTTTGTCTCTGCATCAAATTGGTATCAGAGCTAGTTGATCTGGGTTGTTGAGTTATTGTTATTGAGTTTGGTTGCAAGTGCTTGGTCCATCTAAATGCAAAGAGGAAAGTTTCTAAGTTGTGTGTTGGCAGACGAGGAAAGGTCTGTGGTCACTATCCTCCAATGGAGATTAAGATGGTAGAAGGTCCAGAGGAAAAGAGAGAAGCATCTTCCAGGATCTGTTGTTGGGTAGATGGATGGTTTGTTGAGTTTGTGTTTGCAGGTTAAAGAGAGATGGATAGTTTTCTGAAAAAGCACTTGAGTTTGCAGCCTGAAGAGTACTCCACTGATGGGAGTAGATGAGAAGTTGAACAAAGGATTGTTTAGAGAAGAAAAAGAACAAGGAAGATTAATTTTGTTTTGCAGGTACAAGCATGTTTCCAAGGGACTTGGAAAGTTTTGTTGGTTAGTTGTATGGTGCAGGAGCACCTTGCTCACAAATGCGTTCAAAAGGATAAATTTCAAAAATTGAATCTTTGAATGTAAAATGTATGTAAAAGCATTGTAAAAGGTCTTGGGTGGTTATATTTTAATATATTTAAAGTCACTAAGGGGTTGGTTGAGTCATTTTGTTACAAAAGTTGCAAAACATGTAAAATTGCAAAAGTGCAAAATGTGAACAAAAACAAGAATATGAAGGGTCAATTGGTTGTAAAGGGTAGTTAATTAGTTGGAAATTAATGGGAAGTCATTCTTTATGTTGTAAGAATCTATTTAAGCCTTGGAGAGGTGAACCAAATGAAGGAAATGTAAACTGGAATCAATTTTGTCAATTTCAATACCTTGTTTTGAAGTTTTAACAGTTTTCTCCCTGTTTCCAGGCCTTGTACGGCTTATTATAGCTTGAAAAATCTGTAAAAGTAGTTTTATGGTGTAGGTTATTGAATAAAATTTCTATTGGTTCAAGTCTCACTCATTTTCATTGAGTAATAAGAAAGTTATGATGATTTTTGTGTAGGCAGGCAGTTCAGAAAATATTTTTTCAGAAATTACAGTCAGAAAACATGTTAGTACGGACAAGTACGGAATGGTACAGACTTAAAACTTGGATATATGGAAAGATCTTGATGTGGTGGACAAACTTTATTCTTACCAGTAATTTTTATAATGCCATTTAAGGCATCAAACAAGTCATTTCCTAAAAACTATTCTGAACATAGGGTTTTTGGGGTTGCATACAAAACAATGTGATTTCTTTTAATTTGTATAGTGGAAAATTCTAAAAATTTGTGGAAAGATTCATTTTGAGGTGTTCTTAATATATCCAAGGTTTCAGAGAATTTGAATAGGGTTTGATATATTTTTGGTGATGCCCTAGGCTGCCCTAGTTGTTAAAATTGCATGTTTTGGGTGAATTTGAGAGGTTCAAGGATGGAAAAGTGTGAAATCTTTTGGGGAAGAAATTTTTGATGATTTTTTGAGTTTGTGCAGACATATTCCAGTATGATTGAAGGTCTGGCAAGTTGGAATGAGGTTTACAAAACATACTTTCTACAAACCCTCATTGAATGAAGCTTTGTTCAAGCCTCGAGTATGGGAATACCGAGGAAAAATATAAATCTTCTCAAAATTCAATGAAACTAATGGGAAATCATTCAAAACCTTAAAACATACCTTCATGCAAATTTTTACCAATTTCTAGTGGTTAAAATAAAAGATATGCAATTTTTATTGCTTGCTGCCCTGTGCAAATCAGAACTTGACTGTTTTCACCAAAATGAGCATAACTTTCTTAATATTCCATGAAACAACCTCAAAACAATGCAAAAAGAAAGCCAACTCATCCCTCTATCCAACCATATAATATTTATTTCATTTTGAGGCCGTTCCTAGTCGTACAATTTCCTGCAACACGACTGTAACAGAGAAATCTGAAAAGTTGCAATCAATAAAATCACCATAACTTACTCAAATTTGCATGAAATTGAGTGATACAAAAAGGAGACAGTTGTAGATTCATATATTAATCATTCCAAATAAATTTCACATGAAAATGTGGCCATAAGAGTTCGTACAATGATCTGAAACTCAGATTTATCAAAAAAAAAAAAAAACATAAAATTTTTGCATAAAATTAGGGCTTCATTATTGGTTCTTCATTATTTACATCCCTCTCCACTAAGATTCGACCATACAATGGTATTTAAACCATTTATAAGTATAACCAACCACCTACAACTTTCTAACTTCCTCATATGACCCTTCATCTTCTTATTTTTGCATTTTTGCAATTTTACATTTTTGCATTTTGACAACTTTTAACAATTTTTACAATTTTTGACAATATGAACTCATACTCACCTAATAACCTATTAAATAACTCAAACATATTAAATATGGTCTAAATGACCTTATGAAATGACCAAAATACCATGTAAATCAAATATTTACAAAATGGCCTCATGGAGGCATGAATTCCACTAGGAGCTTTGTTCAAATATGCATGAATGGAGATACAAAGAAGGATAAGTTGCAAAAGAATTGGAAGATAAGAAAGAAGGAGCAGACCAACATTCAATGGGACTTGAATTTTCTTTTCTCTGGGAGTATGGTGCAGGAGCACCTAGTGGAATTCATGCCTCCATGAGGCCATTTTGTAAATATTTGATTTACATGGTATTTTGGTCATTTCATAAGGTCATTTAGACCATATTTAATATGTTTGAGTTATTTAATAGGTTATTAGGTGAGTGTGAGTTTATATTGTCAAAAATTGTAAAAATTGTTAAAAGTTGTCAAAATGCAAAAATGTAAAATTGCAAAAATGCAAAAATAAGAAGATGAAGGGTCATATGAGGAAGTTAGAAAGTCGTAGGTGGTTGGTTATGCTTATAAATGGTTTAAATACCATTGTATGGTCGAATCTTAGTGGAGAGGGATGTAAATAATGAAGAACCAATAATGAAGCCCTAATTTTATGCAAAATTTTTATGTTTTTTTTTTTGATAAATCTGAGTTTCAGATCATTGTACGAACTCTTATGGCCACATTTTCATGGGAAATTCATTTGGAATGATTAATATATGAATCTAAAACATTCTCATTTTTTTATCACTCAATTTCATGCAAATTTGAGTAAGTTATGGTGATTTTATTGATTGCAACTTTTCAGATTTCTCTGTTACAATCATGTTGCAGGAAATTGTACGACTAGGTACGGCCTCAAAATGAAATAAATATTATATGGTTGGATAGAGGGACGAGTTAGATTTCTTTTTGCATTGGTTTCAGGTTGTTTCATGGAATATTAAGAAAGTTATGCTCATTTTGGTGAAAACAGTCAAGTTTTCTAATTTGCACAGGGCAGCAAGCAATAAAAATTGCATAGCTTTTATTTTAACCACTAGAAATTGGTAAAAATTTGCATGAAGGTCTATTTTAAGGTTTTGAATGATTTCCCATTGGTTTCATTGAATTTTGAGAAGATTTATATTTTTCCTCGGTACTCTGCATCACAGGTGAAGTCTCAACTTATTGCATACCCCATAATTAAAAGGATGCAAATTCTTTAAATGGATGCCTTTTTAAACTTAAATCAACATTCCTGATCTCAAGAAGCAATGGATCGATATGCTGATTTACTAGAGAGAGAGAGAGTCCAGGATTATGAGGAAACAAAGAAAGCATCTAGATCTCATGAGAGGGAGGTGAAATAGAGTAGAAGCAACCACAATTGTGGTCAATGGGACAAAAGATAATATTCAAGAGAAATCTCAAGATTTGGTTAAAATTACAACCGTTATGATGACCATCATAGATATGGTCATGAAAGAAAATCAGACAGAGTGTGGAAAAGATGCTCATAGATCTACTTGAGATAATTAGCTGGAGAAAAACATAGCTCTAACACTAATTTCACTTAGATAGTTAGAACAAATCACTAGGCATGCTAATAATGGACTGGATGGGAGTGATTTTATTTTTTTTGGTACCTGATTCAACTTTTCCTGTTGGAAAAGAGCCTACACAAAATGTGATATTCCTAGCAGAGAAAACATCAGGTATTGGTGCTCCAGGTGAAGGCCCTCTAAAGAGTGAGGTGGCTGGTTGCACTAAAGGAAAATAAGAGGGATTTCAAATATGAAAGTAACACAACTTAACATATTTCCAGCCAACTACTTTGAAATATGATAGCTATAGGCTTCATTTACTTAATCCAAACACCAACGGAAATCACGCCATCACAAGTGAATGACACATAATAGATAGAAAGCTTTCCTTTTCTAAATCAAAATAGGATTAACCAGCAAAATTCCATATTAAGAAAGTAACATCTTTAAACTTGAAGTAACCAAGCTAATAATTGTCACATCACTCAGTATTAATATTTCCATAGATTTCTAAAGTTAAAGTGACAACAAAACTAGATCAATCTATGCATAAAATTTAGCAAACATGAAACACATGTATATTAGAGAAATGTTGAGATGCCCTCCTTCTAGCGCCATAATGAAGCACCCTTCAAAATCTGCATACACTCTAAAATCTAAAACATGGGTTAGTTATATCCAAACTTGTCAAATGATCCTATGAAATAACATGTCAATGCTCAAGAAATGCAACAAATAATAAGGATTAAAATACTCATAAAAGCATTGCATGTACCTATTCCATATTGGATTGGTGTCACTTGTGCAAAGTGACCCTTTCCCAATCCTTGCTAAAACTCAAATGATACAATGCCTTGAAGATGGAGTGAAGTGGACAAAATCAGCTCTCAATTGAAGAGAGTAACTTTGCATAAGATTTGTGGATGATTTGTTGAAGAATGAAGCTTCTATTTATAGACTTTCAAGTTGAACGAGTGCTCAAAAGGGACCAATGTGGGATAATGTTTTAGCCAATGAGATGGAGCCACTTATCACCTTGTGAATGGTTGAGGACTGTGCAAGTTTTGGCCAATGTGCCCGTAAATGAGATTGGTTGGCCTTTTTATAATTCAAATTTAGCTTGTTGGAGGGAGAAAAAGTGACATAAATGCCAAGTGGGGGACACATAAGAGAGAAGTTATTGCCATGTTGGAAGGGACAAGTCAACTTGCTTTTCAAATTCAAACTTGGACAATATTCCCAAAAGATGCTTTATTGAGGGAAAATGAGGAATTTATAAATGAATTAAAATGCTTTATTGGTGCAAGTGGGAAAAGCTAGAGGATGTGATGGGTGGTTAAATTATATTAATTAGGATTAGCTTACTTAAGATGATAGATGCTTTTGACCCATTTGACTTAAATAATTTGATTTATTTAAATCAAAAGGGATGGAACATGAATTTGGGATTTAATTAAATAAAATTTTGTTTATTTAATTAAAAGGGTGATGTGAGACTTAAATTAATCAAAGTTGATTTATTTAATTTAAATAGATAACCTTAGGAATGAATTAAATAGACCTAATTGACCTGGTGAATGGATTTGATGAGCTTGATTTATTTAATGAGTGGATGAATATGAACTAATTAAGTGCATAATGCTAATTTCACATGGTCTGTGCCTCCATTCCTTCCTTCCCTCCCTCTTTCCGTCTATCCCTCTTCCTCTCTCCCCTTCTTCATTCCTTCCTTCCTCCCCATCTCTTTCAGTCTCTCCACTTTGTCCTATCTCTTTCCTCTATCCACCTTCCTTCCTCTCACTAATTCATTTCCCTCCTTCCTTATTCCATTCCCTTCTACCCTTTATCTATCCCTCCACCTTTCCTCTCAAGTCTCTCCTCCCTACCCCCCTCTCCTCTCTCCTCCTCTGCCCATTTGCCGTAAATAAGCCATGTGCCCCCCTGCCATTCCTCTCCGTCTCCCCCCCTCTCTCTCCCCTCCTTCCACCTCTCTCATTCCCTCCTTCACCTCCATCCCTCTCTCCCATCCCCTCCCTCCCTCCCTCCCTCTTTCCTTCCATTCCTTGTCCACATTCTTTAACTAGCTCCCTTCAGGTGTATTTTCCTCTATGCATCGGCCTGTGCATTGCAAGTGATCAACTCAGCCTTTTATTGAAGTTCTAATCTCCCACTCCATATGTCTACTCCTCACAACCTATAGTTTCAACATTCTTTTCACATCCTGGGAAACCCCGCTATGCTTCCACATGTCGTGGCTCGGGGATACTTTTGATCATTCTTTCTTGTTGCCTCATCAGGATCTACTCAAGTGCCACTAAGCCCTTATTTCCAAAAAGGTTTGGCAGACCCCACAATTGTTATCTGTGGTGTACTCTTGCTACATGTCTACTATTTCACAAATCTTTCAGCGTAGAGATGAAGTAACAACCGCGGGTAGTGAAATACTGATAGGCATCTCTTTTGCACTCGGCTAGTGGTCATTCCCTCCACTATTGGTTAAGTGCTCCACCCATTTGGCACGTGTAGCCTTAGTGCAAGTATTCATCGGCAAAAGAGAAAGGTTCATACAGGTGGCAAAAGGCTGCCACGTGCCTAGTCAGCGGATCTCATATTCGGGTGATAGACTAGATGAATCGAATGATGCTATTGGCCACTATGTGTCATAATCATTTGCACGGGATGGTGAGACTTGTCTGATTAAGCCTTGTCAGGGACACCACCATTATTTGCAGAGGATGCACCTATTCCTGGAATGACCAGATGCTTGGTTTCAAATCATTTTTGTTGCAATGGCTTGGGGAATATTCTGAATTTTGCATCATTGTCAGGGGATTGCAAAATCTTTTTTGTTACTAGTCTCTTAAGCGATGGGGTTTTTCCTACTATATATACTATTCTCTGTTGTGAGAAGAGGGTCCAAAATTTAGAGGAAATGTTGGTATTAGATAAAGACACTAGGCCTTTATTCCTATTTTATTTTATTAGAAAAACTCTCAAACTGTGCCAATTGTTCGCCTTTTCTATTTTTTCATGCTATTTGATCAAACTGTAAACTATGCTTTTATTGTCTTGAAATTTCATTTGAGAACTTCTATATATGTTGAATGCAAGTTTGTTGATCTAGACCATGTCTAAAGACTCTTCTTGGTAGTAGGAATGTATGCAATATTATTTTATGTCAATGAATGGATTGTTTATGTTGTAATCTTCAATTTCTAATTTTTTGGAACCCCACAAACACCATCAGGCCTTTAGATCTGTGATTTATTGGTCCTATCATTACGTTTTATTGCATCACCTTAGGTTAGATTTTATTTTATTATATCCGCTTCCTTTTCCCTTTCCAAACCCCCATTATAGAAGAAGTCGGCTTCTCTAAAAACTTGGAGGTCACTTAGTTTAGCACAAAAGGTCCCCTATAAACCGAGTTTCCCATAAGACACTATTACCTCATCAAATTTTGGCATCAAAAAATTGTTCTTTTTCTGGCACACCCAGTGGGATAGAGCTTAAATGAATTTGTGTTTTAAAAGGGTGTATAATCCATCAACTTGTAACTAGATCCCAAAGTGTAGGAAACCCTAGTTTGCTAGTACCTCCACTAGGAACAATGCAAGCCGCAAATCAATTGGTCACCGTTCCACTCCTGCCACTCATTCCTCTAACCATGTTGTCGGACGCCAATAGAAATTACGTGGCATGGGACATCGGAAGTCCCCTAGCAGCCCCAATAGCACCTGCTATCTAGGGCTCTATCCTAGTAACCATGAAAGCTATGCCCAAGTTTACCGGAGATGTCTCAAGAATACCTATAGAACATTTGTAGGATGTGGTGGATGTGTGTTTGGTACACGGGATTAAAACAAAAAAATGTAGCTCTAAGGCTTCTCGCCATTTCTTTTAAAGGAAAGGTGCTGGATTGGTACCAAACACTATCACCTAGCACTATTCACAACTGGGATGAGCTTAGAGGTTCGTTCTATGAGAGGGTTCTCAAATGATGAAGATCATTCTTCACTGTATTATCAACTATTTGTCATAAAACGACCCCCCAGGAGGCTTTGACAGACTTTAATGCCCGATTTCACACAAATTGGCAGAGGATCCCCATTACTATATGCCCAACTCCTAAGTTGGCATTCAAATTTTATCTAAAGTCCATCAATTCCAACATTTCTATGATGATCAAGTCTTTGGGAGGAGCTAATCTACCAGATGCTTATGGTGTCACTGTCAAAGCCGAGAATCATTTGATAGATTGCAAAAAGTTGTCTTCTTGACCTACTATGCTGATATTTCCTGAAATATTGATTCTTGCACAAGAAGTCATGTCAACCAGCGTGTTCACAACTCCCTAGTCAATGTACACATATGCAAAAACCCCACAAAATGTAGCCTCTACATCAGGTTCATCCAAAGATGAAATGAGCAACCTTAAAGAGATGTTGCGGACCATGACAAAAGATATAACCACTCTCAAGTAGAACCAAACAACACTTCTGAAGCCTGCATATGAAAACTATCAAGGCGGACAGTCCTCATATCAACAGAATCAGTACCAGGGCACGCCTCACACTAATCCACTAGCTCCGACTGCCAGCCAAATGGTTTCGGTGCTTACTCCGCTAACGAGTGCTTCACCAAGATTGAGTAGGGAATATGCCACGGAACTATCCATGTGGCAACTTGCAACAAAAGGTGGCATAGCAATGTAGCCAAGGCATGATGACATATCAAAAAAGTTATACATATGCCTCACCACAAATGGAGAGTGCAGTTCTTATCACGTAAATGCAAGGAATGTCTCTAGAACAAGAATCTAATATTGCTCCTGATCATACACTTTTTTCCTGGATGGAGGAAGAAGAAATGGTGTTTGCTAATGATACGTTCATATCCAAAACACTGCAAGTGTAATCTAATTAGAACACACACTTAAAGAGGAGATTTACTGGTGAGTTAGTTGTTCCACATCTAGCCAGCCTGCAACTCAAAGGTGATTCTGATCAAACTCCTAGCACTTCTACCGCCCCACCACCATCTCAACCGCAGAAGGAAATTATTATATCAAGGGCCAAGGAGTAAAAACCTTTGATTTTGTCATCTTTTAATGTGGTAGAACAATTGAAGAAGTCATTCGCTAATGTATCTCTATGGGACATTCTAGCTATCCCAGAGAAAAAAATGATATTACAGAAGGTGCTTCAAGAAGAGGTTATCACAGCGCTGACAGAGCAGTTTTCCAATGCAGAGGTTGTCAATCAAAAACCACCGGCTAAAGTCTTTACAAACAATACAAAGGAATCCCCTATCGAGGTTAGAGATAAGTTAAAACCCCAACCCTTCTTCTTGACTCTCATCATAGGAAATAAGTTATTGCACAATGCTATGATTGATTTTGGTGGTAGCACCACAGTTTTTCCTAAACAGATAGCCGAAGCTTTAGGACTCGACTATGAACATATGAAAAGGGGGGTAATGTAGCTTGATGGGATAAATCTGATACCATAGGTCTCATCAAGGCACTTCCTTTAACTCTATTTGCTTTCCCTAGTATCACGGTGACACAAGACACTGTGATCATAGATGTTCCTCCTATGTTTGGTCTCTGTCTATCACGAGAATTTACTTCAAAGGTGGGTGAATACCTATCCTTGGATTGGTCAAATCTCATTTTCAGAACCAAGAACAACGCAAAAATGAAGATAGAATCAGAGGCTTTGCATTTTGAACATGTAGCAGATGAAGCCTTGATCAATTTTGAAGTCGTGCATACCTCTATCACCAAGCAAGAAATGTATTGCATTGAATTATTGGAGGAAGAAAAGGTGAGCAAAGACTAGAATGACAAAGAAGATGCTATGTTGAGTGAACATATGGAAAATGATCCTTTAAAAAATTATCATGCTACAGGATTGGTCACCTATGTAATTTATGATGAAGACAAAGTGCTCCCAAACTTTTCCAAAGAGTCTGAAGGTAGCCAAGAAAATGAGCTATGCACGCTGTACTTTGATGGAGCAAGAAGCAAAGTGGGTGCTAGAGCAGGGATATATCTAATATCCCCACAAGATGAATTTTTTTTAAGGTCTTTCCATTTTGATTGCACTTGCTCAAACAATGAGGCTGAACATGAAGGATTAGTTGAAGGTTTAAGCCTTGCAGAGTGAATGGGCATTAAGCAATTAATGGTGTTTGGAGATTTTGAACTGGTAGTCAACCAAGTCCGAGGAGTTTCCATGGCAAGGAATGTTTGCATGAGATCCTATTAGCACCAAGTCTGGGACCTAGTTGAGGGTTTTGAAGCCTTCAACATCCAAACTATTTCCTAAGGACAAAATAGCGATGCAGATCGCATGGCGGTGATTGGTGTTCAATTTTATTCTACCTCTGACCTTATACATAAAAAACATTCAGTACAAGTACTAGTCCGACCGGTCATTCCTAAAAATGACCAGAGTTGGAAAGTTTTTAAAAGTGACATAAACACATTGCCTCATTCATCCAGCAATCGGGGGAATTCGCTGATCAACTTCAACCAAATATTGCCGAAGCTTATGAAGGACAAATTATGCAGCTCAAATCTAACAAGTTTCTGAAAGGATTGGTTACCCTCGAAATTCTTTTCGATTATGATTATGCCAAAAATGATAAGCAAAACTTCGTAGTAGACAAAATTGATTATGTGGACCTTCGAGTCTTAGATGGAAAGAATCTTTGAGTCAAGAAAAATGTCCTGCACCATGATAAAGAAAGACTCATCCATTTTGCAAAAAATATGGAGTAGTGGCCTAGTGCTATGATGATCTGGAGGGATATGATGCTAATATCATTCAACACATGATCAAGCTAACAAAAGGTGCAAAACTAGTTTGACAAAAGCAGAGGCCAATAAACCATAAAATTGAAGCACTAATGTCGCAAGAGTTAACTAAGTTCATTGAGTCATACATTGTCTTCCCAATCAAGCATAGTACTTTTTTATCCAATATGGTCTGAGTCCAAAAGAAGAATGGAGATCTTCATTTGTGTCTGGACTTCCAACACCTAAATAGAGCATCCTTTAAGGACCATTATCTGTTGCCTTCTATGGAGTCAATCTTACAAACGGTTGTAGGATCAGAAATGTTTTCTCTGCTGGATGGTTTCTCTAGTTATAATTAGATCTAAGTTAAAGAAGAGGATCAACACAAGACCACATTGACCACAAAGTGGGGAACATTTGCATATGCTAAAATTCCTTTTGGTTTATCCAATGCAGAGGCAACATTCCAATGGGTGATGGACATCGCATTCAATGAACTAATCAATAAGTTTATTCTAATTTATTTGGATGATCTTACTGTGTTTTCTAAATCTAAGGATGACCATTTTTATCACATAGAAATAGTTTTTCAAAAGTGTTAGGAGTTCAGGGTTTCCTTAAATCCGAAAAAATGTGTATTTAGAGTACTGCAAGGTAAGCTGCTAGGACATGTGGTATCTAAGGAATTTCAATCAACCCCAAATGGGTGGAGGCTATTAAGGAACTTCCCCTTCCAGTGAATAAAAAAGGTGTTCAGTCCTTCCTAGGCAAAGTAAATTTTGCTAGCAAGTTTAGTTCTGACTTTGTAGGAATAATTAAGCCAATCACCCTAATGCTTAAGAAGGATCAGGCATTCAAGTGGACGACTGAAGCTTGAGAAGCCTTTGAAAAGGTCAAGGAAGCTATTTACATAGCTTTGGTACTGGTTAATCCATATCTGTCTAAGGATTTTATAATGTATGCATTCAATAGCAAGTCTAGTATTGCTACTATCCTAACCCAAAAAGATGATGAAGGAAAAGGAGAACATCTAATGGCATTTTACTCCCAGACCCTGAAGGAATATGAGATGAATTATGATTTCATCGAAAGGCAGGCCTTTGCAATAGTGAAGGGACTTAAAAAGTTCTGCCATTTAATTTCCTACAACAAAGTGTTTGTTTATGTCACAAATTCCAGTGTGTGCAAATATATCATGGAGGGGGAAATCACAGAAAAAAAGCTAATTGGATCACTAAGATCCTTGAATATGACATTGAGGTAAAACCCACTAAAACTATTAGAGGAAGAGGACTGTATGAATACATGGCACAGGACGAGGAGATACCCATTGTAGGGGAGCAACCGAAGCTTTTCCTAATAGAATGATGTTTATGTGAACAGGAAAATATCTGCCAAATCTCTCATCCCAAAAGAGGAGATACTATCGGTTGTAAAATTGTGGATATATCCTAGTGGAGGGGGTCCTTTCCAAAAGAAATTTCAATGGTCTACTCCTATGATGTGTTACTTCAGAGCAAGCAAAGAGGATCCTTGATTCATTCCACAATAGCGCTGCAGGTGGACACTTCTCTGCTAAGACCACAACCATCAAAATCATGCACACAGGTTACTATTGGCATACAATTTTCAATGACTCCCATTCTATGGTAAAATCTTGAAAAAAATGCCAATTCTTTCCTGACAGAAGGAAGAATTGTGCAATGCTTCTCAAACCTATAGTGGTAGATGAACCATTTGTACAATGGGGCCTGGACTTCATCAGGATGATTAATCCAGCTTCTAGTGCCGGACACAAGTGGATTTTGACTAGCACGAATTACTTCACAAGATGGACGGAGGCTATTTTCCTCATAAGTGCAATATAAATAGAGATTGTAGATTTCCTCAAAGCGCTGGTGACAAGGTTCGGTCCTCTAAAGACTTCGTATAATGCCAGAGCTCTCGTAGGCACAAAGGTATGTCGGTTTGCATTAACGAATGGAATATTCCTCAAAACATCATCAAATTATTACCTGTAGGGAAATAGCCTAGTGGAGTCAACAAACAAGATCCTAGTCCAACTCCTTAAAAAAATTGGTTCAGAACACCAGAGAGAATTGCATAAAAACCTTCGAGCGGTGCTCTAGGAAAATCGCATAACTTCTAAGAAAGTCTTTAAGACTTTTCCTTATTAGTTGGTATAAGGGAAAGAGGCACTGTTACCTATATCTATCGATATTTCGGCACTCCAACTTTTGAAATCTCTTGAGATAGAAAAAAATGTCGCCATGGAGGTTTGGCTTGTCGAACTATTAGAAGTATAGGAAAAAAGGGAGAATTCCCTAATAGCCATGACAAATTTCCAACAAGTGGTCTAGTGATGGTTTGACAAGAAGGCTTCCGATCAAGGCCTAAAGTGCAGAGACTTAGTACTGAAGTATGATAAAAGGGCTGCTAAGCCAAGTCAACATGGTAAATTTAATAGCCTATGGGAAGGCCCCTTTAAAATCATTCGGTGCAAAGAGCATAATTATTTTGAGTTATAAAATATGGAACAAGAACCTTTAGGAATCCTAGTCAATGGGATTCATCTTAAGTTGTTCCACTGCTGCTCCAGTCCCTCTTCCCAGTATACATGAACAACGTTTTATCTTATCTCCTGGCTAGTCCTTCAGAATCGATTCAGCTCCCAAGACAACCAACCAATAAGATGATAAGACAAAGGACTGCTCTACATCTTTAAACACAACCCATGCAATGAAAAACACACATGTCACATAAAACATTCCAAAACTGAAACGCGCAACGTTAAGAGTTCGCTGATCTTCTATATGACGTATTATCCATTCCTGGCTCCTTACATCATTAGTTCCACATGGTGCCTCACAATCTAATAAATTATATGACTATTCAAGATTTTCCTTCATATATGCAAAAAATTATAGCCTTTTTCAGGCTTATATACAAAAATGTAAGGCAGGTGGTTTATGCAACAATAGGAAATAAAGAAAACTGAGAGGCATATTTTTTAGGGGTAGGGAGGATTTCATCCAAGGGAACGGGAGGCAACAATTGACGCGTCAATGGTAGCATCTACCGCTTCTTCTATGATGGCACATGTCACGTCTTCGTCAACAGGTTCTTCAGCAACGGAAGCAACATCATTTGACACAACCGCCATTGGCAGGGGAAACACCAGGTTCCTGAAGTCAGTATACCAATCGACATCATAGAATGATATCATGTTGTAGCTATAGAACAAGAAGTGGAAGGCCTAGGTAACCCTCTACCAATGCTCATCACATTTCTAAAGGTAGAATCCACTAAGAAATGATAGCCATACAACTATCACTTTTTCCTCAATATAGCGACGAAGGGCATTGGCTGATGGTAGACCTACCCCATATGTAGCATGAGAAACAAACTTACCTAGGCCATTTTGGTACTTTCTAGGAAAAATTTCCTTGACCAGCTTCAGAATGAGAGGCCTGGGGATTCCAATGCCTAACATAGATGCTACAAAGTGTGAACAAATATCAGTAGTCACATGATACTTTTCCTCATACTCTATGCAGTCCTTACCCAGAACCCATTTTATGGCTATCAAAACCAAGGAATGCTTATTCTTGGTCATTCTTTTTAGCCGCCTAGTAGAAACCTTTCCTAGGAATTCTATCTATGATTTATAAGAGGTTAGCCTAATAGGAGTATCCATGGTTCTGACACTATGCTTATACCTTCTAGCCAATACTAAAATTTACCTACCACCTAGCCTATGAGAAAAACTTGCTTAAAACTGTGCTAACAATCTATCACTGCTCAAATGCTAAGTATGATTTTCTCACTACTTACCGAGCTATTTATAGAAAAGATGAGAAGACACATGTTAATCCATTTTGAGAAAAATATAATGATAACTAGATGCCAACTTGAAAAGTGTGCCTACATTTGCTCACATTTCTAGACTAGTTACATCTGCAAAGGTACGGTTCAATGCGTGCTAGATTAATAGGGGATAATTAATTAGCTTTACAAAGGTGGCACTCATCAACAGTAAACTGCACAACCATAGGATATTGTGTCATCTCATAGGCATTTCCTAGAGGCCAAGGCAATATCCATAACTTTTCCAGTCGTGATTGCTTCATTTGGCTTAATCATTACATCCAAAATATTAATTACCAGTACATGCTAATGCAAGGGTATGTGCAGGATCATGATGGTCCAAAAAGTGGCAATATGATGGGTATGTGGCTGACGACTTTCCTTTTACCCAAAATTGATGAAACGAAAGGGTTTTTAAAGGAGATTCTCAGCTTTGCACGACTATAAATTATGCTTTACTTTGAATTTAATAAGTAATTATTATTCATTTTCTATTCAAATTAGGACTAAAGTCCTGATTGATAAACTGATTGAAAACATCAATAGCTTCTGCATCCAGGTCATATTTCTTTTGTGAATCCAAACACGCGTCACATCCATGCTCACATAACATAGACTAAAAAAGAAAAAACTGCACTCATGAAGCTCTGACTGCCATAAGTGGCCTATACAAGCTCTTTTATACTTTTGTCAATAAAAATCATACTAATTATTTACTTGCAAAAAATCACAAAAATATGCATCACATCGGAACATATCCTTCTACTTATATCTCCAAAATCTTATAAAAAATATTATCATTCTTTATTGTGGTTAGGTGGTTAGACAAGAGACACACTTTATTTCCTTTTCCCGAATTTAAGTACCACCAAGACTAAAATCTCCAAATTTCACCAAATAGCTTTTAAACAAACTCAGTAGTTTAGGAACTATATCTTAATTTTCTACAGATTCTATTCTTACATATTTTGAAATAGTATAGATAACTTATTCAAATTTTACGCCGGGCCGCCTAACCCCAATTCCTTTTCCTGATTTTTGCCACTTAAGGGCCTGTTTTTTCCATGATGATCCTGCACATACCTGCAAGGCTAGAAAGAAATTTTTTTGCTCAAGTTTCAAGGGAATCACAACATCTATCACATGGTTTCCAAACGCAATAGTGAACTCTTGGTGCCTCAAAATGGCAAGTAGCTTATTTTGCATGAATCACGAAATGAATGGTACATGCCAAATTGAATGCAAAAAGTATGTTTTCCTCTACCACCTTGACAAAAGATAGCCAAATATTGCATGAAAAGGTTTAATGATTCAAATTCTTTTCACAAAGGCCAAAACTCAAGGTGCAAATAAGTTTTTAGCATATGCAGAGTCAGATAAAAATAACAAAGTCCAAAACTCACAGAAGTCTTCATCTAAAGAAAAATGTCAAAGAGTTCGTCTCAGCAAATGCAAGAGGAAATTGGCCATTAATTTTTTATAGCCATACGGTCGTTAGAGGATGTGTATGTCTATGAGGATTTGGCGTATGCTACACTTGGTATACCAAGCAAGCCAAAGAGGGTGTATACGATAGAGCTGAGCAAACCCAAAGATTGTAGGAACAAGAAAAGGGTTGAGGAGAAATGGGATAATATCTATGAACCATGCCTCGCAAAAAATCCTAAATCCTTAAGGGAAGCAACATGTACAAGGTTGATGGCTCCAAAAGTTGACACGTCTACAACAAGAAAATTTTGGTTCAGTGGTCTTCCAAAATACATGGTACCATTGGTGCACTATTTCCTAGAGATAGTTGATGCTGCCATCCAGTGTTATAACCCTAGCACTTGCTACATCGAGGGCCAAAACTTAAGAGTTCACATCACCCCATAGGCCATTTGGCATATGTTATGCATCATGGACTCAAGTAAAAAAAAAGAGAACGTTGAGTCCTTTTACCTTGGAAAAGGAGAAAAAACATGGAGGGCGATGAAAAAGAACTCAAATTTCTTGTTGGAGGAGATTGGTAAGAAAAGTGTCCCAGGTGCTAAACTACCAAGTATTTTGTTACTGTTTGGTGCATTACACAAGGATATGCAAGATTCGATGTCCATATTAGCTTTTGTATGTGGCCGAGACTCCGATGAGATGGTGGAAAGTTTTCAACTAGGACCGGCCTTCCAATTCCGCAAGCAGCACGATACCTTCTAGTATGATTTTGTTGAATTCATGGTAGATGAAATGATATGGAAAATAAAGAATTACCTATCAGAGGGAAAGTTTAGATTTCTTCCTTTCCTGGTTCACATGTTCCTACATCAAAACCCTGATTTCTTCACCTGATATTTTGAATTATCAATTTTTGATGAATGGGGTAAGAGGAAGCCAATATCCATGTGGACGCCTTTTCTTTCCGTGCCATATGATTATTATGAATTTTAAAATTATTTCATAACTCTGGTCTTGCATGATTTATGAGGAGAAGGTGACATAATCTGGCTCGATAGGGATTAGATCGGATATATGCAGAGTTTCACTCCTGCCTATGACTGGTTCTTAGGAACATATTTCACAATTCTCTGGATGTGGGGCTTCATTGTTCAACCTTTCCTTCTCCCAGCCTATGTCATAGATAGGGTACTCGCACTTGAAATTTATAGGAATGTATCTATCATTGATTTTACCTTTTGCAACAACAAAACTATTGAGAGAAAATGATTCTTCACTTGTTCAAAGAATTTCAAATCAGTGACTCTGTTAAAGAAACAATCAGACTAGTTATTGTAGGATAAACTGACTCATTTAGGGTTGATTTTGGTAATGAAAAGTGGGATTACAACCCTTTCAATGAATTTCTAGAGCCACACATGAAGGTTACATATGTTCCCCGACCCTACTGGGAGAAGTAGCGTAACCCGTAGGCAGACAAGGATGAAAATTTTGTTGAAGTGGCACATATTCCTATGCAAGATACCAGATGGCCATGGAACAAGTTCTACTTTTTGTGGCCATGGCCAAAGATAATTTCCACATCGAATGTGCCATGTATAATAAGTTGTGGAAGGATGAGGAGTGGAATTTTGAAAAAATAGAAGCGTTTTGGAAGTATCGCCAAGAGACAGGGAAATTGGATGCCCCTTATGATAGTCTGAAGGATGACAAGGAATTTGTAAAATGGTCCACCCCAGCCTGGAGTCTAGCATTAATAAGAGTGGGGACCCGGAGGATGAGTCTAAAGAGTAGGAAGAGGAAGCGGCAACATCTACCTCCTCTACGCTGAAGGAGAAAGGCCTCGGATAGCCCGTATATGTGGCCACAAATGTGCATTTTAATATATCAAGGGCCTCACATACACTCAGTTGGGCTGCTAAGCCAACCAGGGTATCATAACAAAAAATGACAATAGTTGTCGAAGCTTAAGAGACCCAAGCCACAATGTGGCAGTGCACAGAGAGCATTATTGGAGAAGGTTCACAAGAACCCGCCGGAAGACAAGTGCTTGCAGCTAGCCAGTAACCTGAGGCTAAGGAAGAATTGCTGATGATTTCGGATCCGCCATCAACCAGTCAATAGGTAAAATTTGCTCCTTCTTCCCTTGGTTCTCATTCCTGGTATATGCCCCTACCTCAGCAGTGATCCCTACCACAAGTATTGGCCCTCTTTTTCCCACTTCTAATCCAACATATTTGGAAGGTTTCACCCAATTCTCTCAGACTACTCCACCCAGCCTTACTCCTATGCAAACCCTTACACTCATTGCTTCTGTTTAGGCTCTCCTTTCATCACTTTCTATAAACATGCCCCTTGTAGGTATCCCTTCTTCTGCTATTACTATGGATCCTCTTCCATCACAATAGGCTGGCACCGCAATGACAACTCCTCTGTCATCCCAGCCTATGAGTCTTATGGCTGATTCACCAATTCAATCATTACAAGTGACTAGCCCTTCTACTGGGCCTCAAACCAATCTTTGGAATGTGGCCCACTTCTCCCCACAAACCATCACTCTCTAGAAGAAAAAAATTCCCATGCCTATGAGGGTTACCTATCCCTATGCCATACCTTCTAGTGCTCCTTTCGCAGGCAGACTAGTTTCATTGCCAACCGAATTTATGACATAGATTGATTGTAGAAAGGAGCCACATGCAATTAGAATGTGAAAGCACAGGGAAAAAGATGACAGTGCTTCTGCTGAGCCAAAAATATAGACTCTTTATGATGAGACCCAATAGGAATTGGGGTTTGCAACCATGTACTTGAGAGTAACCAAGCCTTAGGGGGAGATGCACCCAGAAGATTATGAGATATATGCGCTAGGACTTGACATGAAGGTGGCATGACCATAGGATAAGGTTGAGATCATGGAGGAAACACAACAGCTGGTCACCTCTGACTTCTTTAAACCTTGGCCGCCAGCTAAAGAAGGATGAGCAACTTAAACTAGTAAGGGAAAGGATTAGTTTTTTGGAGAGAAAAAAGAGAAATCCCTGGAGGCAGATGTTGTATGTATGACAGAAAGGGCACTGGCAGTAGAGGATAAGAGGAACAGACTTCAGGGTGAACTTGCAAAGATTTAGACCATTGACCTTGCCATGGTAAAATATCTGCAGGCTAAGAATTTGGAGACAGAACAAAATATGCAGCTAAGAAATGAAGAGCTGGAGTGACTTTGCCTTTAGTATAGTCAAGGAGTGGTGTAGAGGAATGAAGCTTTGGAACAACAACAAACTCAATATGAGTAGAAAATACAAGAAAAAGAGGTTGAATTTAAGGGCCTAAAAGCTCAATTAGAAGCAGAGCTCTGAGAGACAAAGTCTTCTCTAGATATGCACTTAGCAAATCACTCCCAAGCTGAGGAGAATTGGAATAAAGAAATGAGCAACTCTGTGGAACAACTAGCATCTGAGAAAAAGAAAAGGGTAGAATTAGATAAGGCTATTAATTCAAAGGAAAAAGAGATTGCTTCTCTTAGAATCTCTCTACTATCTTCCCCTACACAACCAAACATCATTCCATTGGGTAGGCAGTTGTACATCTCTCACTAGGAAAAGATTAAAACTTTTTACTTGGCACTACAGCATACCCTCCGATTCATCCCCAAGGCATCGAAGTTGATGCAGGAGGCTTATGATATGATTGAGCAATTCCCACAGTTTATCTTGGAGAAGGTTCTAAAAGGAAAATATTTTCTCACCGAGCTATACTTGGTCTCTGACGAAACCCTCACCAGAGCGGGTATTGAAGATTGGGATGTTGCTGCTCAAATGCAAAATAAGTTCATCCATTGCCACTCTGCTTTCCAGCGCACTAAAGCAGGCATGACTACTCTAAAAAAAACACTGGACACCATACAGTGGATTTTCTCTGAGTTAAACAAGACGGGTTTGTCATCCCCATTCCTTGAAAATGGCTCTATTGCCACGACCGAGCATATTGCGGAAAAGATAGAAGAGAAGGAAAATGATTCGCAGGCTTTCAAGGATTTCAGTCATCCTCCCACGGTGACCAACATTGAGGGAGTGACTCATTTTCTTGCACATCTATTTTTTCATTGTGAAGCAAGGGCTGGTTTACCTAATGCACCACCTCACAAAGAAACTATTCATCTAAGTGGAGCACAGGAGAATTTTTGCAACATAGTGAAGTTGTTTGAGAATGAATGGTTTCCTCTACAAGTGACTATTTCCAATCTCTAACTCCATTATCTAATAAAATGGCACTCTGGCTTGTAAACCAAAGAAATTTTGGGTTCTCCGTTCCTCAGGTGAAATGCCCCTGATAGTCACCAAAAGTCGTTAATAAATTTTTAACTAGCTCCCTTCGGGTGTATTTTCCTCTATGCATTGACCCATGCATCGCAAGTGATCAACTTAGCCTTTTATCTAAGTTCTGCTCTCCTGCTCCACATTTCTACTCCTCATAGCCCCAAGTTTTAGCATTCCTTTCGCATCATGGGAAACCCTGCTATGCTTCCACATGTGGCTACGAGATGCTTTTGATCATTCTTTCTTGCTGCCTCATTGGGCTTCGTTGAAGTGCCACGAATCCCTTATTCCAAAAAAGGTTTGGCAAGCCCCACAATTAGTATCTGTGGTGTACTCTTTCTCCATGTCTACTATTCACAAATATTTCAACATAGAGATGAAGTAACAACTGCGAGTAGTGAAATGCTGCCACATGTCTCTTTTGCGCCTGACTCATGGTCGTTCCCTCCACTATTGGTTAAGTGCTCCATCGATTCAACACATGTAGTCTTAGCACAAGTCTTTAACGGTGAGAGAGAAAGGTTCATATGGGTAGTGAAAGGTTGCCACGTGCCTAGTCAGGGGATCTCATATTTGGGCGATAGACCAAATGAACCAAATGATGCTATTGGCCACTACGTGTCATAATCATTTGCACAAGATGGTGACACTTGTTTGATTAAGCCCTTTCGGGACCACTACAATCATTTGCAGAGGATGCACCTATGCCTGGAATGACCTAATGCTTGGTTTCAAATCGTTTCTATTGCAATGGCTTGGGGAATATTCTAATTTTTACATCATTGTCGGGGGCTGCAAAATATTTTCTAGTACTGCTCTTCAAAGCGGTGTGGTTTTTCCTTCTATATATACTTTTCTCTATTGTGAGAAGAGGGTCCAAAATTTGGAGGAAGTGTTGGTTTTGGAAAAAGACACCAGGCCTTTATTGTTGTTTTATTTTATTTCAAAGACTCTTAGATTGTGCCAATTGTT